>CM029561.1:36405773-36608073 GCA_017309665.1 Coelopa frigida | reverse complement strand
AGTTGAATCCGTGTCTGAACGGCGGCCGTTGCTACGACACCTACGGCTGGTACACGTGCCAATGCCTCGACGGCTGGGGCGGCGAGAACTGCGAGAAGCCGATCAGTTGCCAGACCCAGCAGTGCTTGAACGGCGGGACGTGTGTGGACAAGACGATCGGCTTCCAGTGCAAATGTCCGCCGGGCTACACGGGCGAGCTGTGCCAGCAGGGCCCCACCTGCCCCCAGTGCCCCATCGACTCGGAGTGCATTGCGGGCAAGTGCGTCTGCAAGCCAGGAACGACGGGTGAGTGACAATTGGTGGATGGATTAATCAGAAATCCTCCCAAAAAAACCCCTATCGGTTGCATGCATGTAAAGCATAGTTTGTAATGGGCCTGGGTCTATACACATGAGGGTATGAGGGCGATCTGTATGTATTGAATTATTTCTTATTCTTCGTTGAATTCACTCTGATTGTCCCCAAAAATTCACTGCCCAATTTTTGTCTCTCATTCGAACTTGCGCACGAAGCTTCCGAAGTCACTCGAAGGGTGCCCTGCGTTGCTCTCACCGAGGCTGTGTTTCGACATCTGTTGAACAATCGATCGAAGCCATCGCGACATGTTGGTCTTGGTCATGGTCGTGGCGTTGGGAAGCACAAACGCTACATCCCGCCAGACTGGCTGCGAAAGAAGAGATGTGAGCTGAAATTGAGTATGTGTTTACAGCAATAAGGACCACAACAACAACAACAAATACTCCTTAAAGACCCTAGTTCGAGACACTGCTTCCGAAATTCCTCTTAGTAAATCCTCCAATGAGAAGATGGAAGATAAATAGAACGTCTGCTATTGATTTATTTTTCCTTTAATCTATTTCTCTTCCTTGAAGCGTTGCCTCGCTTTCTCTAAGATATCCAAGGTCCAGATATATCCCTATCTTACTATTGTATAAACGATGCCTGTTTCTATATACGATCCCTGTTTCAATATCAGAACCTTGTTTCCATATTCGAACCCTGTCTGAATATCCGAACCCTATTTAGTCAACAATGTCAATGTGTGTGTATGTGTATGTATTTGTCCGTGTTTTGGCCAAAGGTGTATTTAGACTGATCCCTAATGGGGTTTTAGTAATGTCTATGTGTGGGTTTCTGTGCTCTAGCCCTAGTGAGATGTGCATGTCGCTTGATATTCCACCTACCAAATGGATCAAAGCCATTAGTCCTAGTTCTAATCTAACCGTAATCTATAAGTCTATCTATTAACCTTGAATTTTATGAAAATTAAACAAGATATGATGATATTAATAAATTTTTGGCATAAATTCAAAATTGACGACTACAAAATACACACAAACCAAAAAAAAACAATTCGATACAATTACAACAAAAAGGACCCATTGGTCATTGCTTACCAACAACAACAACATCACCACCTCCAACAACACCAACAACTTTACCACAACAACAACAACCACTACCAACAACTCTAACTACGATCACACCAACATTGACCGCCACAACAACAACAACTGCAACACCAAGAACAACACCAACAACAACAATGACAACAAGAACAACCGCCAGCGGACCCAGCTTCCATCAGTCGCGATCCGCCCAATTGAATGCATGTCCATCCGAAAAATGTTTGAATGGTGGTTCGTGTAGTGGCAACGCTTCGAATTATACTTGTTATTGTGCTAGTGGATACACAGGTATTGGACCCACATATACACACACACGCACACGCACCCATACACACTCATACAACCATATACTCAAACACCCATTTACTCAAACATCCATCGACTGAAACACCCATATATTCATACACCCATTTACTTTCATACAGCCATCTCACAAACACATTCGCACACTCACTCTCACACACATAAAAGTCGTTATTTCCAAAACAATTATTCTAGTAACTATGAAAAAATGTTTCACTAAACTATGGTAGAAAACACTCAATAGTGATTATTTTCAATCTGTAATTTTTGTTGCTTACACCAAGTAATGTCTGTTGCTAGATTTGTATTAAATTGGTAACTGTCGAGTAACGTAGAGTAAAATGTAATGTAGAATTTAATCGGAGGATGTTTTGTAAAATTTATTGTTAATCGGATAATCTTTGGTAAAATTTATATTTAATCGGAGGATGTTTTGTATAATTTAGAGCTAATCAGAGTTGGCTTTGTAAAATTCGTACTACATATTTGTAAATTGTTTCGCTTTCGAAATCCTTCATATTTCAATCATTTTGCCCCATTTCTAATCACGACAATTTCTCGACCCTTCGTCATGCGCTTCCCCAACCTCGATCGTCTGCAGGCTACAACTGTGAATTGACCTCGTCCTCGGCGGATGGCTCCACCGGCGTCAGCCCCCTGATCGGCAACTGCCACAGTGGGACGAAGTGTTTGAACGGCGGCACCTGCTCGATGAACGGCACCCACTGCTACTGCCCGATCGGCTACTCGGGCGATCGCTGCGAGAAGATGGAACCCTGCACGCCATCCAACTGCCAGGAGCCGATGCAGTGCTCGCAGAACAAATGCGTCTGTCCCGATAACAAGGTCTGCAACACATGCTCCTCGCAGCCGTGTCGCAATGGAGGCATCTGCTCGGATCTCGGCAACAACGACTACGAGTGCAAGTGTCCGTCGGGCTGGACGGGTCGCAATTGCACCAAGGACGTTGACGAGTGCTCGCTGCATCCGAAAATCTGCGGCAACGGGATCTGCAAGAACGACGAGGGCTCCTACAAGTGCTACTGCACCCCCGGCTTCACCGGCATCCACTGCGACTCCGATGTCGACGAGTGCCTGAGTCGGCCGTGTCAAAATGGAGCCACCTGCCACAACAAGGTAAGTCTGAGTGGGGCAATGGGGGGAGGTGTTCGAAGAGAAGAGGCCGCGATAGAGGGAGAGAGAGTTCACTAAAACTGTACTAGTTGTTTTTCTTTAAATACGGAAAGCACCGGATCTTACGGCATGTAAGTGGATCCCCAAACTCAAAGTCCTCAACAAGCAAAGATTATCCTACTTTTCCTAAAAAGTTAGCCAGCATTAACCAAGTTAACTAGCTTTAACAACATCTTAGCTACCTTTTCTCATAAAGATAGCTATGCTTATCCTTATATTTAGCTAGCTTTAACCGTCAAGTTAGCTCACTTTTCCAACAAAGAAAGCTAGCTTTACCCATCAAATTTCCAATCAAATTAGCTTAGCTTCACCACCCCGATCATCAATTGTCTTGATCACATTTCTAATCCTCGTTTGTTCTCGATCCCCTCGCCAGATCAATGCCTACGAGTGCGTCTGCCAACAGGGTTACATGGGCCTGAATTGCGAGATCGACATCGACGAGTGCGCCAGCAACCCCTGCTCGAAGGGCTCCACCTGCATCGACCTGATCAACAACTTCACTTGCTCCTGCATACCGGGCATGACGGGTCGCTTCTGCGAGATCGACATCGATGACTGTGTGTCGACACCGTGTCAGCACGGTGGACGTTGTATCGATGAACTGGGCGGCTACCATTGCGATTGCGCATCGACCGGCTACGAAGGCCTCAACTGTGAGATCAACATCGACGAATGCGCCACGAACATGTGCATCAATGGTGCCGAGTGCATCGATCAGGTCAACGATTATCTGTGCAAATGCTACGCCGGATTCATGGGCAAGAATTGCGAGATCGATGTGAACGAATGCGAGAGCAATCCATGTCTTTACAATGGCAATTGTCTCGAACGCTCGAACATGACACTCTACAAGTTGAGTCAGAGCATGGATCTGCCGGAGATATTCAGTAAGCCCTTCAGTTTCCAGAATGCCAGTGGGTAAGTTGTGACGACTTTGACCGATATCTGAAGAGCGGATCTGACGATGAGTGATCTTTCTAGGTACGAATGCGTCTGCGTTCCGGGCATCATGGGCAAGAACTGTGAGATCAACATCAATGAGTGCGAGAGCAACCCTTGCAGCAAGCACGGTGCCTGTAATGATGGCGTAAGTATTGATCTGGGAGATCAAGAAGATCATCGTCTTAAATAATGATATTTTCACAGATCGGCACCTACACCTGCGAGTGCGAACCGGGCTTCGAGGGTACCCATTGCGAGATCAACATCGATGAGTGCTCGAGGTGAGATCGACGAACATTAAAACATTGAACAAATGCATGAACATTTCCTTCCCGCAGATATAAACCTTGTGGAGCTCACGGTACTTGCATCGATCAGACGAACGACTACGATTGCGACTGCGATGCCAACTACGGTGGCAAGAACTGTTCCGTCCCGTTGACTGGGTGCGTGAGTGCGCCGTGTCTGAACGGCGGCATCTGCACTCCCTTCCTGCTGAATGAGACCGAGCATCTGTTCAATTGCTCCTGCCAGCACGGCTTCCAGGGCGACACGTGCGAGAAGACGACCACGATCTCGATGGTCGTGAGCAGCCTGATCACGGTGAAGACTCAGCGAGAGGAGGGCTACGACATCAATTTGGAATTCAAGACCACACTGCCCAATGGAGTTCTGGCCTTCGGCACTTCGGGCGGTCAGAATGAGCCTGTGAGTTATATTCTGGAGCTGATCAACGGTCGGCTAAATCTCCACTCGTCGCTGCTGAACAAGTGGGAAGGTGTCTTCATCGGCTCCAAGCTGAACGACAGCAATTGGCACAAGGTCTTCGTGGCCATCAACACATCACATTTGGTCCTCTCGGCCAACGATGAGCAGGCCATCTTCCCCGTGGGCTCCTACGAGACGGCGAACGGCAGTCAACCCTCCTTCCCGTTGACCTATCTGGGCGGTACCATACCGAATTTGAAGTCCTACCTACGACACCTCACGCATCGGCCGTCGTCGTTCGTCGGCTGCATGCAGGACATTCGCGTCAACGGCAAATGGATCTTCCCCGAGGAGCAGGGCGTCGATCAGGACACGAACCTCACGAACATCCAGAGCGGCTGCCCACGTACCGAGCAGTGCAATCCGAATCCGTGCCATTCGAACGGCGAGTGCACCGACCTGTGGCACACGTTCGCCTGCACCTGTCAGAGACCGCACTTCGGCCACACCTGCAAATACAGTGAGTATCACATCGAGGATTAGAAGATTTTACATAGATCAATCTGATTGGTATTTTCTTCTCTATATCAGATATAACGGCGGCCACCTTCGGCCATGAGAACACGACGCACTCGGCCGTGACGGTGGAGACGAACGACGTGGCCCGACGAGCCATTCGCTCCATCCTGGACATCTCGATGTTCATCCGGACGCGGGAGCCGACCGGGCAGGTCTTCTACTTGGGCAGCGACCCACGCCGGACGGCGGCCAAGGGAGCATGTAAGAATCAACCACAAATATATGTCGATAGATCAAAGCCAATAGAAGTTCTTGCGATTCCAGCTGAATCCGGCGACTCCTACGTGGCGGCGAAGCTACACGGCGGCGAACTCCTCGTCAAGATGCAATTCAACGGCACCCCGGAGGCGTACACGGTCGGCGGCAACAAGTTGGACAACGGCTACAATCATCTGATCGAGGTGGTGCGCAATCAGACGCTGGTCCAGGTCAAGCTCAACGGCACCGAGTACTTCCGGAAGACGTTGTCGTCGACAGGTCTCCTGGATGCACAGGTGCTGTACTTGGGTGGACCAGCGCCCACGGTCGAATCGTTGTACACGTCGACGCCGGGCACCGAACCGGGCGCCGTCACGACCGACGTCAATATGACGACGAAGGAGGACGACGACAAGGACTACTTCAAGGGCATCATACAGGATGTGAAAGTGAGCAATGGTTCGCATACGATGATCGTCGAATTGTATCCGCTCGACGAGGAGGATCTCGGCTTGCCGCCCGCCTTCGGGGTCGTCACCATCGATCGGACGTCGGTGCTGAAGGGCGAGGTGTCCGACGATCTGTGCCGGAAGAATCCGTGCAAGCACAACGCCGAGTGCCGCAACACCTGGAACGACTACGTGTGCAAGTGTCCGAACGGCTACAAGGGCAAGGACTGCCAGGAGATCGAGTTCTGCCAGCTGGTCACGTGTCCGGGCGAGAGCATCTGCCAGAACCTCGACGACGGCTACGAGTGCCTGACGAACATCACGTTCAAGGGCAACGAGAAGTCGCCGCTCGCCTTCTCCTACCACACCGAGCCGATCGCCGGCAGCCCCGCCGTTGCCGACGACGTGCCGACGAACCTCCTGAAGCCCGTGATCGAGATCGCGTATCGGACGCGAGCCGGCGGCACCCTGCTGTATATCGAGAACCGCGACAGCTTCTTCGAGATCGGCGTCAACCAGGGCCAGGTGACGGTCACGTGGAAACTCAATCAGGAGCAGTTCGGCGACTACGAAGCGCTTCACCAAGGACAACTCCGATCTCGACTGGAGTCGCATCTATTTGCGGGCGAAGAACGGCAAGCTCGAGGGCGGCTGGAAGGGCTGGGAGACGATGGTCGATCCGTCGCCGGCCTTCTCGGCGGACATCGATCAGGCGGCCTTCCAGCAGCTGATCTCCAGCGAGACGCAGGTCTACCTCGGCGGCATGCCGACGGAGCGGGGTCAGGGCCAGGGACGCGGCACCACCTCGTCGCAGCAGGGCTCCCAGTTCAAGGGCTGCCTGGGCGAGGCTCGGGTCGGCGATCTCCTGCTGCCGTACTTCTCCAACTTGGAGATGTATCCGCACACCGAGAACGTCTCGGTTCAGCCGCAATCGCAGTTCCGTACTGAACTCGACGAAACCCGAGGAAGGTTGTGTGCTGTGCTTCCAGGCCGACTGCAAGAACGGCGGCGTCTGCAGCTCACCATCGGAACAGTATGCCTGCGAGTGCTTGGCCGGCTACGAGGGCGACGATTGCTCCGTCGACATTGACGAGTGCATGACGGCGACGTGTGAGAACAACTCGACCTGCATCGACAGAGTCGCCGACTTTTTCTGCAGCTGCCTGGACGGCTACGAGGGTCGCTTCTGCGAGCACAACATCGACGAGTGCGAGTCGCAGCCCTGCCACAATGGGGGCAACTGCACCGATCTGATCGCCTGCCTTCCACTGCGACTGCACCGAGGACTACGCGGGACCCCAGTGCGACGTCCTCAAGCAGGTCACGTGCGAGAATCTCCCCTGCAAGAACGGCTCCACCTGCGACGATGGATTCAGTAAGTTTCAACTATTGCCAGCGAGATATCAAGAGAGAGAGAGAGTGACTAATTGTATTTTCCTAACAGATCCCAGTACGGGGAACAACTTCACGTGCTCGTGCGCGGACGGCTTCGAGGGACCCCTGTGCGATGTGGCCTTCTGCGAGATGACGCCATGTCTGAATGGCGGCCTCTGTCTCACGACCGATCCTTTGGTAGGCGCATCTCTTCGAAAGACCTCAAAAGAACACCCTGTTAACACGGCTCCTTCTCTCTCCACAGTGCAAGTGCAGCTTGGGCTACACGGGCCGCCTCTGCGAGAAGGACATCAACGAGTGCGAGTCGCAGCCCTGCCTGAATGGTGGCGAATGCCAGGATCTGGTCGGCAGCTACGAGTGCAACTGCAGCGCCACCGGATTCGAGGGTCTCAACTGCGAGATCGACATCGATGAGTGTGCGATGAGTGCCGAGTATTGCGGCGGCCTGGGCCGTTGCATCAACCTGCCCGGGTCGTTCAAGTGCATCTGCCAGGACTCGTTCTGCGGGGCCTATTGCAATTTCACCGATCCGTGCAAGCAGCCGGGCGTCGAGCTGTGCATGAACGGCGGCACCTGCATCGAGGCGTGCGGCGACAAGGCCGACTACTTCTGCAACTGCACCGACGGCTTCACCGGCAAGAACTGCACGGCGCTGGTGAGTCAACCGAGAGATCCTTCGATTAACCTTAGTCAATGTTTAATATTGGTTTTGTTTCGCGCAGATTACGAGCAAGGATGACGGACCCTCGACCGCTGACATCGCCATCATTGTGATCCCGGTGGTTGTGGTGCTGCTGCTCATTGGCGCTGCACTGCTGGGCACCTTCCTGGTGATGGCGCGTAACAAGCGCGCCACACGCGGCACATACAGCCCCAGTGCGCAGGAGTATTGCAACCCTCGTCTGGAGATGGACAACGTCCTCAAGCCGCCGCCCGAGGAGCGTCTCATTTAGTCGCGGTTGCAAGTTGTTGCAACCATGGCTCTTGTAATTTAATTACCCTTAGATTCTGTTTATTTTATTTTAGTCTTTTTAATTTTGTATAATTTAAATACTAGCATCTAGGATTTCTTCGTTCGTAGAAACATTATTATTATTATTATGATTACGATTCTGACTTTGATTTACTCGTCCGCCCATTAAGTAGCATTAAGTTGTATTAACTTAGTATCCCGAGCACCTTCTGAGTTCCCCGTGCTCAGTGGTCTGTGGAATCCAATCCATGCTTCACACATTCCTTTCACCTCGTTGGCCCCGTTCAATGTTGGTCCATGTCGCTTGTGATCGACACGTTTAGATAGTTCTTTTCAAATTTTAATCCAATTAAAATTGTTCAAAAAGATCTGGAAACAAATTTAGTGGTTTAGTTTTCGCAACTTCTTTTTTTAGAAATTCTTTTGAAACATCCTAAAAATTTAATTCCCTTTTTTCACAAAACTATTAAGAGTTTGCATAATAGTTTTCTTTTTCTTTTTTGAAACTACGTCTTTAGTTTGTAGATAGTCAAAAGTTTGAACTAATCGAAAGATGGTATTAATTTGTTAATATTATAGCAAACGAATTGTTGCTCATCATGTTAGCAGTTTACTAAAGTCTTATGAGAATGTTAAAATATTTAAATATAAAGAAAAGTTAGTATATATGTGTTTCATAAACGATTAAGAAGTTGTGCTCAGTACTTTAAAAGAAAGCGATAATCAAATTGTGGCAACCAGTTTTTGATCCTTTATGTTTTAATTTGTAAACCCTTTGTTATGAATCGAACCGATGGTTTTGTTGTGATAATTAAATCGTTTCAAGTGAGTATTTCGAATTGTCCTATAATGAATTAATAAAATTAATACTCGTTCTTTAATAAATATTTGTACATATGAGCGATAGAAAGCAACAAATTTAGATGAAAATCTACATCGTTCAATTCTATGTTAGCTGAGCTAAACATTATGAAAAACCTCATGCAATTTTGTGGCCTTATTGTATGGAAACAAATTACTCTGCATCCAAAAATGAAACAAATTATTCTAAAAATCATAAGAAAATAACAATTTAAAACTTAAGAGACTGTATTATATATTTTCTGGAATAAATAATATTTATAATGTTTAACATATGTATTTCTAGCAATAAAACGAAAATCTATAAAATACAGAGATGTGTTTTTTAAATTGTATCTTTTGTTCCGCTTTGAATTCAAAGAGTTCAGCTATATTCGTAAGTTTCAATCAGTTGAAAAGTTTATTTTGTTCTTTCTTCTTACATTCTTTTTGTAATTACATAGCATATACTTTGTAATGATTTTAAATGTTTAATGTCTATTATTTCTTCAAATATTCGTTTCTCAATTATATGTCAGAGCACTAAAAACTATATGCTGTTCGCATGACAAATTCTCAATTTTAACGTTTAATATTTGTATTTGGTTCTAAAAAGAATTCAATCCTTAAAAGCTTCTTGTTCGATAATAACATATTCAAATGTTCAAACAAGAATATATTATTCAAGATTTCAAAAACTACTATTTAAATATTTTTTAATTTATAGCATTAGGATCTTCCATTTCTAACAACGTAAGCCAAACAAGCGATATTAAGAACGCGTGAACAATGTTTTGCATATAGAAATTTAAACATTTCTAAACATTGTATGTTCGTCTATCTGTATAATATTCTTGTGTACAGTCTACTTTGCATGTTACATTACTATAATATAAATGCGAACCAGGCACCGTCCTAAACTACAGTCGCTATCCATTTGAATTTGCTGCTGCTCTGCAGTTCAGGATGATAGAAGTTGCATTCTAATTTATTTATGCAATTTTTTCCGAAGCGACATGGTTTCGGATGGAAGAAGGTACATCCGATTTTTGTGCAATTTGGATAATATTTACACATGGTGCTGGAGGCAGCTGGAGCTGCAGATATTGACTTGTAATTCTGCACGGGCACTACATGTGATGCTAGAAGTGGAAAGAATGATTAGCATTAAGGTTGGACTTTGGACGTCTTAAGAATACTTACACAAGGGAGGTGCTGTTGGCTGCAAGATACTGGGATTCCTCGTTCCACTATGCGAGAAGTTGCAATCGATGTTCGTACAGGTCATATCATACTTGCATTTGGGATGAGAATACATGCATTTATCGGCAAACTTGCAATTGGGGAAACTTTTGCAAGGTGCCGAGGGGTGATAGAAATCGCAGTTGTGTTTCGTGCAATTTGGATGATATTTACAGCGTTCTTTGGGCTTATCTTTCATAGATGTAGAGTTAATTGATACAGCACTCACTAAAATGAAAATGTATTAATTTACGCGTAAAATGTAAAGGAACTGAAATAATTACATGATGGTATGTTGTCATATTTCTTCGCTTCGGTATTGCGTATGGAGATCTTGTGTCTACTGTGGTGATACTCATCTCCACTTCTACGATCATGCGATGACTCACGTTCATAGCTCCTTGAACGACGCTTTGTAGCCGGGGCTCCGTTTCGTCGATCATCCTCTCGAGAACGGTTATCTTTTGCATCGATATCCTTGTTCAAATCGAATTTGATTGGCGTGCGCTTGCGTTTAACTGGTGTACGTTTCGGGGAAGGAGTTCGTTGTTTCTCCGCACTCCCAGCTGAACGTCGCATTTGCTTCTGCGGCAGAGGAGGAGTCGTGGAACGCTCCTCAACAGCCTTATCTTCGCTCTTTCGTTTTTGCTTAGACCGACTCTCATGCTTCTCAATGGGTGGAGACTTCTTCGGACTTAGATCTTCGTCCTCCGAGTCATTCTTAATGATAATTTTCTGGATTTCCTTTGGTTTGCGGTAGACTTCAATGAGTTCAGTGCGTTTTGGTGGAGGTGGAGTATTATTGGATGACATGGATGAGTTTGTAGATTCACGTTCTGTTAGACGTGCGGCAGTAGATGCAGAGATCGTGCTTGGCTTATGATGCAATCGTGATTTAATATCTGAACGCCTTCGATCGCGGGATCGAGATCGTTTGCTGTGTGTGGTTGAAGAGGCTTCGACTCCATTGTTACGTGCAGTCGATGAAGACGAAACTTGTGGCAGAGGTGAATTTGAAACAGAGCGTGAGACTCCTTTAAATTTTGGAAGAGCTTTGTCATCTATAAACGAAATGATTTATATAAAAAACAATTGTGGTTATAAAATTGTAAACGCACCATTCAACGTCACAACGAACTGAGTCTTCTCCATGTCCAAATTGTTAACTGATACATGCTCTTCTTCGAATTCTTCTTCATTAATATGATAACTATCGATTCAAATAATAATAATTATTAGAAATGAATTACGGATTAGGAGAAACAAATTTACGTACGTGATATCCTCATCCTGTTCATCGGCACTAACGTTAGCGATTACCTGAGGTACATATACAAAGTCCACATCGGATTCTCCCCGATCCGAAACCGACTCCGGAACATACTCTTCCTCTCCATCCGCTATTACCACAGGACTATTGCGGCGACGTCGTTTGCCACGCAAGGAAGATGTTGTTATTTCCTCCCCCTCCACTTCTATTACCAAATTTTGTGCAGATCGCCTGAACAATGCTGATGAAGTCACAACCGACGATCGTTTTAGACGATCGCGATAGGACTTTGTATAGAGTTTTGTATTTCGCTCATTTACGGCACCATCGCCTACGACCACCGTAACTTTCGTACCCGACTCGGATGTCTTAGGTTTCGTGAGTATTGTGGAGCGCTGCGCTTCGGCCACAGCTCGAAGTAATAAATTTTTACAGGCCTGCTTGCTGGGTGACACGGGAGTACGTGGCTTAATTTTAATTACAGAATTCACAGGCTTATCCGCGAAGTCCTCATCGTCTGATGGTTCTGGAGGCTTCGATGTTGCGACAATGACGCGCGATCCGATGCGCTGTCTTTGCGTTCGCGTCTCCTCTTCACCACCACCACTTGAGTCTCGTTTTCTACGTCTCTCCGCGGAGGTTGGAGTCTTTGCATTCTGCGAGCGTGAACGTTGACGGCCGTTGGTAACTTTGGAAGACGATGAAGTCGGTCGCTCCGGTGATGAGCGACGACGCGTTGAACTACGATCACGGTCACGTTCACGATCGCGGTCACGTCCTCGTTCCCGCGCTCGGTCTCGGTCGCGTTCATGTTCACGACCGCGATCCTTGTCCTTTTCGCGTTCCCGTTCACTCTCGATTTCCCGACGTCGGAAAGCAGGCACATACAATTCCTTCTCTTGTCGAACTCGACGTTCACGTGTAGTTTCCTCTCGTTGAGATGGTTGAGGAGGTATTTGGCCCTTCAGACCCAAGCGTTCATGGACTGATCGCCTTTTACTCGCCTGTGTAGGCGGATCGCGCCTCTCACGTTCACGAGAGCGACGTTGATGTACTTCTTCGCTTCGATTTCGAGCAGATGGGGGAGAAGAGACTCGTTTGCTTTCCATACTTGATGCAACAACGATGGGAGACTTTGACGGCGGCGGTGTAATACGTCTGCGTCTGCTTTGTGCTGGTTGCTCCTCTGGTTGGTCGACTTCATTCGCATCGTTCTTTTCCAATTCTTTGGGATCGAACACAATAGGACTCTTCGGCTTGCTGGACTTTTTCTTAACCTTAAATATACTCGTTGTATTCAATGTTTAATAAAAACACATATGATAATACTTACTAAATCTCCTGCTTCGTTGAACTCCTCAGCACTTCCATCATCTTTGAGATTGAGAAAATCTTCATCGTCACTTTCGGCCTCTTCGTAGTGTTCTAGATTTTTCAGGTGTTTCTTCGCCGCATAGATTTTCTTTTGAATTTCTGCCAACTCTGCCAAATCTTTTTCGCGGTTGCCGCTTGTCACTCCACCGGTCGTAGAGGATATTTCAGAAATCGTTGGTATATCGAATTCAGTTGTTTCCTTCGCTGCTGCTTCTACAGGTGGAGCATCTTCTACTGCAGCCTTCTTGCCTTTTCCTTTCTTAATATTCAAACTAGCGTCTGCATTCACGTCCAGCGTCTTTTTTGCTTTCTCCAACAATTCCTCCGCGAACACGTCCGTTATGGAACTTATTACGGGCACTCCAGTATTGTGACCAGTTGTCGTTGTAGGCGTTTCTGTCTCTGCCGCAGCATCATCTTCCACTGCAGTTTTCTTCGATGTAGAGCTTTTCTTATCCTTCTTATTGGATTTTTTATCCTTTTTATTTGATGATGCGCCAGGTGCTTCTTCTTTTTGGCTGGTTTTGCGCTTCTTTGAGGCTGAAATTAGGAAGTGACATAATAATTAGAGATTTTTGGGTACAGCTGCTTCAATTGGGGTTCTTTCTCACCACTCGACGCTGGTAGTGTGACTTCTTGCAGTTTTTGCAAGACTTCATGCAGCCACGTCACGAAGAGCTCCGTCTGCGTGCCCAGGAACAGATTTAGGTCGGTGATCATCTGCTGCTTGGAGCGCTTGTTGGCCACCATGATCATGACGTAGTCGGGCAGCTCGTCGTCGATGTAGCCTGCGGAGCCGCCGGTGCCGAGTTCCAACAGCTTCGCTTTGACCGCACTCTAGACAAAATAATTGATTTATTTTTAGCAACGTTTTGAGTTTAATAAAATCGTAATTCAAATTGATTTTCTCAGAGTTTTCTTCGAATCCTCCCATACGTACTCGCATTTTCTGGCCAATTTCACTACCAAAGTTTTCCATATTGGTTTTGTGTCTTTCTACTTTTCTCTGGTGTTAAATATATTTTCACTATGTTCTTGCACAGTAGTTTATTTCAATTTGCACATAAAATATTAAGTAATTTTTATATTTTCCTCAGAAAATCGCAAAAATTAGATGAAAATAAAAATTTTCATTTTGGATTTTGACAGCCAGCGATGGAAAAACAATAAAAAAAAATGCATATGACTGCAGGTCTTTCACATGAACAAGAGTGAGATAACTATAGTGTGGAAAGGAACTCACTGTGTTGCCACCTTTTAGTGACCCGTTGGTCACTAAAAGGTGGCTGTATTTCATTTTTTCTTCAGGAAGATAATATAAAATGTAAACAATTCAAAAATCGCAATTTTTTCCTCGTCAATTGCTCGTTATTTTTTTATACCGGATTTACAAAACTTTATCAAATTTTATCACATCCCTGGATAGAGGTCTTTTACATGGGCAAGAATGAGACAACTATAGTAAGGAAATCGCTGAGCTGCCACTTTGTCATGGTCTAATTCTCGAATTTTTGCTGTGTTTTTTTTCAGTAAAGAATATAAAATATATTATATATAAATTATATATTATATATAAATTATATATATATATATAAATTTTTAATTGATACCTAAATCATAAAAAATCATATAATTAACTGAAAATTCTGTATATTTGATTTTATATGTATGTGTCGAAAGATCACCCAGTTTTTGGAAATTTCCCTCTAGTGGCCGATAGTGTAGTTCGGCGGTTCTATCGTCCACAACCAGATGTCAGCAGTGTCTTCGACCTCCAAACAACCTTTTGACGTTTACTGCTCGTACATCTCACACACATACATGCGCGCGCACAACAAACACACACACACACGGTCTGCTCCCCATTCAGTTTTCTCTTTGGAGAACTAAAGACGTCGATACCCATTCGACCTTAGACGAAGTTGTCTTGTGTCCACCCTCCAGTGAAGCAGCCAGCAAGCAGTACCGGGAACCCGTGAAACAAGTGAATTTAATTTTTGGAATTTTGCAAGAAGTAAGTGATTAATTAACTCTCCATACAAAGTGTTTTTTCGCCCCAAGCGCCAGACTCGATTTCATAATTGCAATTGCAGCTGTCGTCATTGAATTCGTCCACTCGGGTGGTTTTCGGTTTCGGTTCTCATGGATTTATTTCTTCCTGAGTCAGCGGGAGGGAATTTCGTTGGTGGAGGATTCCCCAAACCCTTCTTGCCCCCCTTCAACCACTCATCCGTTGCATACCATTTTCTGTTCTTTTGCTCGTCGTTACACAATTTACTAAAATCTTTCTACATTCTGGTGTCTGTCTGGATGTTGTTGTAGTCCGAAGCGGTGACGTGTTCGAAGGCGTCCGTCCCTCCCCCCCTTGTCTGATTCCTGTCACGTAGCCGATAAGAAAGGATTAGGTAACCAGGATTTTATCCCATTTTTTATAGAATAAATAATGGTTTTCAGCCTTCTCCTGAAAGAGTTTTTATTAGAAATTCCACTTATCATATTTTCCAACCATGATATGGAAATGCATTTGAATGGAAATTCAATCGAACTCTCTCTCATCGGCACAAGTCATTGCACCACCTCCCGTGGAGCGGCGACTGTTGCTGCTGGCTGCAGTTGCAGTTGTCGCCACTTGATTTGTCGCTCCGCATTTCTTAAAAATAGTTTTTTCTCTGTTGAGAATTTTGTTTTTCCTTCACATGATTGTTTCTTTTATCTTCTTCGTTGTTGTTGTGAACTTGCCGCACTTGCTTTTTGTTGTTATTTTATTCCCATTTGTTATATTTAAATTGCAAATTACGTTGCAAATTTTTTGCTCGTTTGTTCTTTTGGCTTTGGCTAAGTTTTAACATGTCATGTGTGGATTCCACTAAACTGTTGGCATCATTCAGCAATAACTATAACAAGAACCTTTCTGTCCAAAAACCTGCTTTCTAAAATCTATTCTCGTATTAATACAAAAATTCAAAGTTCAAGAAGTTTGAACGTCAAGATCAAGATCGGTTGAAGTCAAGATTAAATCTCAATTTATTCGACGATATTGCAATAGATATCAATCGTTAATAAATAATATTCTCAGAAGTAGGTGAAATTAATTAAGATAAAAAAACAAAAATAAAATAATAATAACATAAAAAATAAGTTTGTGAGAAGATTTAATACCGAAGCAATTGATTTACCCCAAAAAAGACGAAAGGTCGTATAAATATCAAAAGTCCATTCAATTGATAACTACTTGTTGTTGTTTTCAATTGCTCGCAGACACAACAATTGTTTACGCCTGTCTGAAACTTGTCGATTATTCTTATCTCATCTAAATAGCTATTTTTAGTTCTTTTTGCACTGCAAAAAATCTCCCACAATTTTTTAATCTATTTCAAAATCTCCTCCAATTTCGTAATCCATTTGTTTGATGATTATTTCAAAAAATATGAACTTGTTTTTCAAAATTTCCATAAGTCGTCGTTTAACGGGTTTTCGGGTACTCTTGGCAACAATTTTTCCTGTCTCTCAACAACATGATTTGGGGGCTCGTTTCTGATTTGTTTTTGTTGTAGTGTTTGTATTCACGTTTAGTCGTTGTATAAAACAAGAACAAGTTCATGTTGATTTTTTTAATAGGAACAAGAAAAAAAAAGGTTACCAGCTCCGCCAACGTGGAAGCATTATCAGAGAATATTCGAACAGAAAGAAACAAGTTTTTATCAATTTTCAACGTTGTTGTTGGTGTTGTCGCCGATGTCGTCGCGCCACCAAAATTCTATTTATTTTTTTTCTCTTCTATTTTTTACGTTCCCCACTCTGCGACGAAGTATTTTTTTTTTTTTTTGATATCGACGGGCGACAGTCGAAATAAAAAGTTTTAGTCGACGAGATTCCTCAGTCTTCATTTAGTTGCCGGGAAGAAAAGGTCTGTTTTTCAAGAAGTCTACCAGTAAAATTTTATTTGCTTTTCTATTCAGTGCTCAAAGTGTATTTTGTTGTTGTATAGTATTGATAACTCAACGTTCATATATTTTAATTAAAGAAAATAATTTTATTTAAGTGATTTCTTTTGGTTTAAGAGAAATATTTTGCTTTGGTGAAAGTGGTTTCGGGTTCAAAATCAAGTTTCTGTTTCTGGATGTGTCCAAAAGGCGTGGTTTCGAATCGTGGGGGGCGATGGAGATATGGAGTCATACATATCCATACATATATACAGCAAAATGTCCTTCTAAATCGCAACAGAAAATTATTATTATTTTTTAAAATTTTTCCTATCATATCATTAATCAATTGGAATGATTACTATTTTATTTATTAAAAATCTATATACATAAATATGTATATATGTATGTATGGATATATATTTGAAATGTCCCCGAAATGACATTTCTTAGGCCTTGGCTCTTTTGTCCATAAATTCTATTTTCGTATATCAAATGTTATGTTCTCAAGTCGGTGCGTTTGAATGTCATGGCATTATCTATCCATAGTTCTATTATATATTCGGTAGGAGATAGATACTCCTTAGGACTTCTATATATAAATGCGATTGATTTACGCGTGTGCAGGCGACACGCGTTTCGGCAATTAATGAAATATATGTACAGAGGGAAAACAGAAACAAGAAAACACCAACAACATTCTTTTGGTGTAGGTGAAGAAAAAGCCGGATGGAAATGTTGCTGGAAATATGTATCGCAACAATTGTTAGATCGACCTTCGTCAATGTCATTCTATGCGAGATACATTTCTCTAGCAAATACGATGGCACGAGGTGTTGTGGGGGAGAGGGAGAAGAAACTAGAAGAGGGAGAAGAAACTAGCGTACTAACGCGTGCGACAGAGAGAGAGAGAGAGAGAGAGAGAGAGAGAGTTTCAGTGTATTTGTGATGAGCAAAGCTTTTGCGTCTCATTTGAAATTTCACGTTAGAGGCGCATGTTTTGCCTTCGACAAAAGCTTTCGAGTACCTCTGACGCTCATGCTCGATATCGCGTGCCAGAAATCTCTACCTTTCTTCCTCTTCTCAACGCTTGTTCTCTCTCTCTTTGGTTTCATTCTATCTCTCCCTCATTTCTGGGCCACCAAAGCGACGTCATCGATTGCGCACTTCCCCCATTCGGCGAAACCTTCGCCGATGAAAAGCGAAAGTTTTACTTCCGTCATTTGTGAAATGTTGCAACCCGAAGCTCCCCCGCCTCCTGAGATCCTCGAACAACCCCTATACCGAGGGGTTGTGATGGTGTTTCGTTTGACACAGTCCCGAGTCCTCAATCGGAGCTCGGTTCCATTCTCGACATCAGTATTCAGAGCTCTCTGCCATCGACGGTTGTGTCTGCTGTGCATTTTATATCACATATTTTCTCCAATTGGGTTTTCTCTATACGAAAGGTACAGAATTTTCATTCATTCGCCCACTTTCAAATACTATCGAGGTCAACGGTGAAGGTCGTCGAAAGTTTCATTGAAAGTGAAAACAATTAAATATTTTATTCTGTTCAATAATGAAATACTTTATTCTATTCAATAATTCCATTGAATTGTTTTCACATTGTTTTCTGGAATTTTATTACCTGCTTTTTTTTGAATAATTTATTCTCGTATACCAATTAAAGCCAGCTTTTATTTTAGGTAATTATTTTTTTCTGAAATTATTACATCAGCGAATTTTTGCTTTGTTGTGGTTTTTTCTGTCGTGTACATGATTATTTTCACGTGTAAACACATTGTTTTATCGTCGCTGTTATCAATTGTATTTAATTTATTTATTTTTACTTGCGGTGTCGATCATGATGTGATGGAGTGGTTTCGCGATACGAGGGAGAGAGCGATAACTACTCTCTCCTCTCTCTTCTCTCTCTCTGTATCGACTTTTGAACCATTGGTTTGGGACCTTTTACGACCTCTGATTAAAAGTTTTATTTAGAAGTGTAAAATCTTCGAAAATCATTCGAGAAAACATACTTTGTGTTAAATTTCCACTTAGGATTCTTATTCAACCTGATTTTTGTTTAATATTCAGTTTTTTTTTTTGTTATCAGTTTAGTTCTTTCATGATGGTCTTTCATCACGATCTCTTTATAGAAGATAATCACTTTTTAATTTCTTTCAATTCGATCTAAACTCATTCCACAAAATAATAAAATTTTCTCTACAACTCTTACAAGTCCTGCAACATGAATCTCTTAAAATGTTGCAGAAACATTCGCACAATCTTCGGTCAAAGCAACATTGTCTCTTGGCAACAATGTTGCTGATGTTTATAAACCTTTTCTCAGCTGGGGGCCTACTTTACAAGAGCACCATTTCCCCATACATTTTTGTACAAATTCATTTCCACAATAATATTTTTATTTATTTTCAGATTTAAAAAAAGAATCTCAAAATGACTACCTACTTCAACTACCCATCCAAGGAATTGCAGGAAGAATTGAGCCGCATTGCCAAGGCCATCGTTGCCCCCGGCAAGGGTATTCTTGCTGCCGATGAGTCGGTCTCGACCATGGGCAAGCGCCTGCAGGACATTGGTGTTGAGAACACCGACGAGCACCGTCGCCAATACCGCCAACTGTTGTTCTCCACCGATCCCAAGGTAGCTGAAAACATTTCCGGTGTCATTTTGTTCCACGAGACCTTGTACCAGAAGGCCGACGATGGCACTCCATTCGTTGAGATGCTGAAGAAGCGTGGAATCATTCCCGGCATCAAGGTCGACAGGGGTGTCGTCCCATTGATGGGCTCCGAAGATGAGTGCACCACCCAAGGTGAGTTCATCCCTCCTTCCTTCCATTCCATCATCAATAGATTCCTAATGTTGTGTGTTTCATTTCAAGGCTTGGATGACTTGGCTGCCCGTTGTGCCCAGTACAAGAAGGACGGCTGCGACTTCGCCAAGTGGCGTTGCGTTCTGAAGATCGGCAAGAACACCCCATCCTACCAGTCCATCTTGGAGAACGCCAACGTTTTGGCCCGCTACGCCTCGATCTGCCAGTCGCAGGCCATCGTGCCAATTGTTGAGCCCGAGGTGTTGCCCGATGGCGATCACGACTTGGAGCGCGCCCAGAAGGTCACCGAGACCGTCTTGGCCGCCGTCTACAAGGCCTTGAACGACCACCATGTCTACTTGGAGGGTACCTTGTTGAAGCCCAACATGGTCACCGCCGGCCAGTCGTGCGCCAAGAAATACACACCCGACCAGGTTGCTCTGGCCACAGTTCAGGCTCTCCGCCGTACCGTCCCAGCTGCTGTTCCCGGTTAGTTTCCATCTCGATTAATTTTTAAAGGTTCATATTCTAACGTTTCGTTTGATCTCGTTTTTCAGGAATCACCTTCTTGTCTGGCGGTCAATCCGAGGAGGAGGCCTCCGTGCACTTGAACGCCATCAACAATGTGCCATTGTTGAAGCCGTGGGCTCTGACCTTCTCGTACGGTCGTGCTCTGCAAGCTTCCGTTCTCCGTGCCTGGGCTGGCAAGAAGGAGAACATTGCCGCCGGCCAACAAGAATTGATGAAGCGCGCCAAGGTGAGTTCACGTTTTTCTATGAATTTTCCCATTGGGTAACTCATCCATTAAATCATTACAAAGTGATCATTGGTGAAGGTCATCTAGAAATTCGGGGAACCCTGCAAGGTTTATGATAATTAAGAAAATATAATTTAATTATAATTGAGAAATATTTTAACCCTTATGTGGTTTCGAAAGCACTCGCTTTCTCTGGTTTAGATTTAAGTTTTAGGAGAATTGTATCGAGCATTTTATTAATTTTTAGAATTATTGACTCGAGAACCATTTTTATGTGCATGCAAATTGTTTTGGTCTTTAACAATGATTTAATACAAGCTGCTTTTTTTCGAACCAATAAATTGTAAATCGATATTTGTGCATGGTTCATGGTTAAACCCGGCCTTGGAATTGACCACTTTTATATAAGTTAAGGGCATAAATAATGCATAACAATAAATTCTACCCACTTACATAATTCTATCGAAATGTGCAAGAGTTTCGTAATGAAGAAATGTAAATGTTGAGTGTATTAAGAATAGTTTCACATTCCTTCAAGGTTGTTTTATTGTGAAACTATCCAACTATTCCCATGTAAAATTCATGCAATTTTCAACATTCACTCCGGATTTCTGCCCCCTTCCTGCTGCACCTTTAGACACACTCGTAACAAGGTTTAGCTCCCATATACACACACATTTCTTCTGCCTCCTTGTATCACTCGCGCTTGCCTTTGCTTTCCTTTGTGTATTATACATACATATAAGCATGACCAGTTGTATGCAGTAAAGCTGTCGAGAAATGCAGAGATTAGATGAATGTTTAACAACAACAGCAACAGAAAGACTCAGTGGCATTTGCAACGATAAAAATATAAACACGATTTGCTTGAGAATTCCTTGGATGGGAGTTAAGTTTCATAGGTTAATTGAGGATGAAAACTATTTCTGTTTTTTAAGTTTATAATATGCAAACAATGTTTGTGTGCATCTCTCAATATTCCATTTAATCCTTTGGAAACGTGATTCCAGGAATTTTCCTCGCTCGCTGTTATATGAAGCTCACTTTTATATAATACATTTTTACGCTCGTAAATGTGAAACCTTTGAGGAGACTGTGAAGATGGATTGAATGTCTTCTGACTTCGAAGAAAGTCCAATTAAAGTACAATAAGTTTTGCGCCTTAAAAAAAGGATTCTTATTTCAATTTTCCCATTGTTTCTTCGGCGTTTTCTGAGAAGCCTTAGGCTTTGTCTCAGTCGTCTCAGGATTCTTCCACGCCAACCTTGTATTCCTGGAAAATCGAAAGGATTTAACAGAATACAATCCTATCGAACATCCTCTTTTTGTTTGGAAATAACAAAATATGGTCTACGACAGTTTGAACTTGTCTAAAACATTCTCTTCACATCGCGAACATTTAAAATTCTGCCTCCGTTCAACCACACAACAGGCGGTAATTGCATTTTGTTGTTATATTTCTGTTGGTTTTGCTCGTCGTGCTCTTGTCACCGAGATACAAAAAACTACAGATCGATTGAAAAGTCACGCGCAGTATCATGAGAAGGAAGAATAGGAGCAGGACAGTAGGAGACAGATAAAAGGAAATCACGAGAAAAGACGGTGAATCGAGTTGTTCGCAGATTCTCTGCATTTAGTTTTGCCAATGGCAGGCAATTCGCCCATTTCACTCTTCACTTGCTTCGAATCCTATTTTCTTTCTTCCTGCCTCTCTCCCTCCAACCATTGATCGACGTGATGTGTCGCCTGCCCTCGTTCCATTTTCCACTTTTTTTTTCAAATCGAACGCAGCACACGTGGTCATTTCCGTTTCCGCTTCTCTCCGCTCGCTGGAATCGGGACAGTCTTCGAGGAAATTAAAATTTCATGTCGATGTCAAGATTTGCAGTGACAGGACGAACCTCGCACGTGGATTTCATTCGACCTTCGACGATTAATAAATAAAATTGTAGCGTGGGATGGGAAACTGAGGTGAATGAAGGAGGAAATTGAAGAATAATAAAAAAATCGATGGATCGGTGGGAAAATAATGCATGAGTCAATAAAAATGAAAATTTACGGTCTTCTTGGTAGTTAAATTGATTATATTGATTACATATTCTTTGATTCTCATCTCATCTCATTACTTAATAATAGTTTTACTCTCTATTACTTAACTATATATTTTATTAAATTCTATTTGTATATATGTATTTTATATAATTTATATTAAATTGATTTATCCGCTGAACTGACCTCTAATCGCACTTAACCACTTAGCTTACTGTCTCGGTCGCACACTATAACGCTTACTGACCGTTTTTGCTTATTTCCTAACAATTTGGTGTTTAAACTGTGCTTTCTCTTAACCAATAACTTAAAATCACTGAGACTAACACAAAATGAAATGAAAATCACAAAATCTGAGAACATATCCTTGAACAAAAACTATCCTTATCCTTAATGTAGGCCAACGCACTCGCTTGCCAGGGCAAATACGAAGCCGGCTCGATCCCGTCGTTTGCGGCCAACGCGAGTTTGTTTGTCGCATCCCACAAGTACTAAATTCCATCCCACAATCTCCCCACCACCCGCCATCACAATCCCAAAGACAAAACACACCATCATTGGCTGTTGCACTTAATGACAATCAACACACACAAGTGCGAATATTTCTTAAATTAAAAACGCTGCCGTGTCGAAAGCTCGATCTGGACATCAACGACACATGAAATGGCTTTGAGGACGCATTGAATTGAATGGCTTTTGACTGATTGCACCAGGATCAGACCGGACGGAGATTTAAATGTTAATCTCGACTCAAATAACTATTAGAAATAAATTAAAACCTAAATCCAAATCCCATAAATAAAATTCCACGAAACATATACTTAATAAACATTACTTTTTTAATTTTATTTACAATTTTTCTATATGTTTTTATTGATTTTTATTTTGTACTTTCCTGCATTTCTACAAGTTTTATTTCTTAGTGCATCTGCTTAGTTCTTTAAAACACAAAACAAATAAAACACACAACTACACAAGTTGACTAATAAAACACTTTTTCTCTTGGAATGCGTTTTATTTTCTTTTATCTCGTCAATATTTTCTTATTTTTCTACGTATGTATTTCTCTTTAGTAGTCTATTCGTAGTTCCTAAATATTTTTATTTTAAATTCTATTTCTATTACTCATTTTATTCTATTATACTATGGTATTTATCTCAATATTTCCTATAGTTGACATTGTTATTATATATTTTATTGCATCATGCGAATTATATTTTATTAGATATGTTTATTGCTGCGAATTTCTTAATTAACTTTTTTTCAGAAATAATGATTACCTTTTGGTATAAAAATTCGATTTAGTGCCAGTCGATTGATTTTTAACGAGGGAATTATTTTATTTCGTTTATCCACACACTTTTTGCAAGATTCCTTTATGTTGCATTTGTCTTTTCGTGGAAATAAAATCTCTTCTGGTATTTTTAAATTTTCTCAAATTCTTCTTCGATACCTTCGACACGAACAATTCGATTGTGATAAAAGAAACTTTCCATGATTATTTGAGCCACTTTACGATGCATCGCTCTCTTCACATCCTTCTCAGCCCACGGTTCTCCTCATGTTTGACTGAGTGGTCCATATTTTAATGCGAGGCCAGCGACGAGCCTCTGTCTGTTTTTAGGACTCCGTCGTCGACTGACGTAACCACACCTTCAGTTTCGTAAGCCCAATAAATTCCCTGTGCCTGTCCCTCGCAACCGCACAATCACAACCTGAGGTCCATAATAACCTACTGCTTCTCTTCCTCTCTTCCTTGGAAGAGAATCGACAAAACATTGCCTCAACCTACACGAAAATTCTCGTATTCGAATGCAAGCTTCTATATTTAAATGGGTTTTTATTCCAAATTTTTTGTTTTTATTTAATACATATCTCGGCCAAGAAAAATATTTTTAAATTGCATATTCAAAAATACTCGCCCTGCAAGTTGTGCAAGGAGGAGTAGCTTCAATCTTTGAGCTCTGGGTTCTTGAACTTTCCTGCCTCGTGTCAATTCATGATTCTCCTTCATCACCCTCCCTCCCGATCATTCGTGGTCTTCTCATTCGCTTTGAGCTTTTATTCGTTTCAATTCAATTCCTCATCGTCGTCGTTGTCGTTTGTCGTCGTCGTCGTCAACATCGTCATCATCGTCGTCGACGTTGCTGTCGCCTCCATTGTCTTTGCTTTCATTCTTCGGAATTGACGTTAAAGAGCTTTTGGTGCCGTGCACTTGTCAACTAGAGTGAGGCTCAGGGCATCCTCGCCGGCAAGTCGTTGACCTCAAAGTCGGAGCTGGGGTTGGTTGCTTGAGTTGGCAAAGAAAAAAGTGAGGTGGGCAGGACTAGATGAGATGAGGAACGTGAACTCTTTCAGTTCCGACTGCTCTGCTCTGGTTTTTGTTTCCATTGAAACGTGATGAAAATAAACGCCCGTTGAAAGCAATTAAAAACGTGAGGATGATTCTGGAGGATCCATGAGGCATTTCATGAGGCGAGAGTGTTCGAGGAAATCAAATAGTTGGTGAAAGGTGACGAGGTGAAAGATCACTAAGGGTAATTGAGTGAAAACAAGGGTTTTGTTTGAAATACCGACAAAAGATTTTGTCTTAACTACTGACAAAGGTTTGGTCTTAACTATTGACAAAGTTTTGGTCTTAACTACTGACAATGGTTTTGTTTTAAATACCAACGAAGTGGGAATCAAAAACTCTTGAAAAGAATTAATTGACAAACACTCGAGACTATAAAGAGATTAATTATGTTCACTGTAATGTTCAACTCCCGCATCCGCTTTCTTTGTCTACCTTTTCACACATGGTACACGGTTTTCTGTCTCTCTCTCTCGTGAGCAAGTTCGATTGCATGTGGTGCTTGATACCTAGATTGTCTCCCCTGCATCCGCCTGATGCTTCCACCCGCGAGAGTTCAAAACTCACACAAGTGTGCACGAGATCCTTGAGCGTTTGATGCACTTGCCTTCTTTCTGATGAGGTGACTTCGCTCATGTGAGAGAAAATGTGCAAGAGGCTTCCATTAAAGGCTCTATGTGAAAGCTTGTGTGAGGAAATCAAATGAGACATTCCTGGGAAAACAGTGACTTTTATAGGATTATTTGATTACGAAATGGAATAATTCTCCCGATGGATGAATATCCATAACAACAAGATTAATAAAAGCCCTGCGGTGATAGAATTTGTTGCATAAGTTTTGCATAAAGCGAAGAAATCAAGCGAAAAATTGTGTTGGCGTGGGTTTGCCTCAGAAAAGGTGGGAGAGGGAGAGAAAGAGAGAGGGAGGTGGAAAAACCCGGATACAAAGAGATCAAAGAACAAAGTCAACCAAGCGATAAAAACAACAAACAAATATTAAAAAAAAACATAATAGAACCATAAAAAAACCATAACAGCTACAATAACAACCAAACTCAACAATAATTGCCAGCTGGCAACGCCATCAATTTTGCTTTAAGGTAGCTTTTGTGAAGCTTTCAAATTTATGCAAACTTTGTGGCTTTCTTCTTCTTATCTACCATGCTGCACGCTAAGTCTCTCTCTTTCTCTCCTTCTCTTCCTCTCTTTTTGCCCACCTTCCTTCTGTGGTTTCTCTGTCGTCGTTCAACGAGTTTTCCGCATGAGTGGAGCTGCCACTTTTTCGGACGTGGTTTCGTCCATTGTATTCATTTCATTATGATGCTCCTGGGTGAATTTGTTGGTCCATGAAGTTGGTCCAGAGTTCCCGCGGTAGTTCTGCGCGAAATTCATAACTCAGCGCCTCCGGCGGACGTTTCAGCGGAGTAGTTAATGTAATCCAGCGGAAAAGTTCCAGAGTGAAGGAGATTTATGGGAGGAATTATTTAAAATGTTTTCACAATATGAATATTTGAAGGAATGAAACTATTTTTAAAGCGATATTGGGTAGATGATTAGTTTATATTTAAGTAAATATTATTTGTAGTTGAACTAAGTCAGTAAACATTGAGACGCATATTCTTAGGAAAGGAATTTTAATTTAAATGAAAAATCATTCATGCATTTAAGTGATCTTGAAAACAAAACTTAATTATATTTCTTGTTTTTTCTATCTCTTTCTCTTCTCTCTCTCGCAGGGTAACGGCCAGGCTGCTGTGGGCAAATATGTTGCTGGCAGTGTTGTTGGCGCTGGTGCCGATGCCGCTCTGTTCGTTGCCAACCACGCTTATTAAACGCATCCACTCGCATCAAAGTTATTAAACGAAACTTCTGATGTGGGCGTGTGTGTGTGTGTGTGCTTGTGTTTTCATATATAAGAGTATATAAGTAGTCGTGCATCTGTGTGTATGATTGGGTAGTAATAGGTATTGGAAAACTACAACTACTACTACAACGATTTACATATACATACTTCAAAATCATACACACACGTGCATGACTTCATAGATGCACACACACACACACACGACTGCATTCTCAACGTTTAACATCGAGAGACGTAGAGTAAAAATAACCAACAAAGGAACGTAGTTGAAGCAACAACAACAACAGCAGCAATAACAACAACAACGTGAATGCATAGTAGATGTCTTTTATTAATAAGTTAAAGAACAACAATGAGCAACAAAAATATATTATTTGTTAGAAAGTAGAAGTAAATGAGGCAGCGAGCGCAAATAGAAGTATAAAATATTAAAAGATATCCTGTTGAACCTCAAAAAACCCCCCACCACCAACAACAACAACAACAGAGCCCCCACTTACCATGCGGGGAAGCGAGAAAGATATATAAAAATATCTACATAAATATATCAGGGTTTACTAAAAGAAATTATGAACACAATTATGAGTAATATATGGAAGAATATATGGAAAAATATTTAAGTAAAATAGAACAACAACAAGAACATCTACTACAACAACAACTACAAACAAAATTACAACATCATGGCTGACATTACTATTATTATTGTTATTAATATTATTATTCATAAATGTAAATGTTAAGTGAAAAAATACAAAAAAACTGTAACAACAAAAAGAGTTTAAAAACTGAGAGTCAAAAACAAAAACAAATAAAAAACTACAAAAAAACTAAATTAAAAACTGTTCGCTTTTCGTTGCATGTTTCTAGGCGCTTCACAATTAATTTTTTTCCTTTTATTCATTTAGATGTGAATTTGTCTTAATTTTTATTGTAGACAAATGAAAAATATATCCTTGTGGCACAGTTCTAAAGCATCCTGTAGCACAATTTATGAAATTTTCCAATAAAGTGTTTGTCAATTGACAAGGGTCTCTGTAGTTTCGCAATGGGTGTCCTTAGAAGGACTTCTTTTGAGCTCATTTTACCATTCTCGATTGAGTGGACGGCCTTATCTGAAATTCCCATGGCTGCTCCTCCCCCAAATACTTACTCCTAGACCATAATTAATTTCCGAATTTAATCGCTTCAACCTTTAGTGACGATTAAAAACTCGTTATCCCTGAAAGCTTCGCTGACCATTTGGTCGGCCGTTAATTGTTCAAATCGATCAAATCGCCATTTCCTTCACCACCACGACCATCATTATCCTCGAATCGATGTAGCAGCCTTTTTCCTGAAACACCACCAGCTGCCATCGATGCAGTGAATGTCCTGCGGAAAGTGCCAGGGATGGCGAGAACCGTTCCCATCCGATGAGGAAACTGCAAACTGAAATGCAATCAGCAATAAATCAAAGGGAATCGAAGTAAATGTGTGCGTGTGCATGCTGATATCGACGATACCTTGGTATTGAACTGCTTGGAAAATTTTCGATCGATTTCAATGCTTGACCTTTGGATGGACTCGTGCGGAGGGGTGGGGCGTGAGCAGACCCAGCGTCGAAGGTGAGACGAAAATCATTTTTGACCGCCTGCCAAGGCGCTGTCGTCCATAGTTAGCGTTTGTTGGCCAACTGCAGCCGACTTCGTGCGAATCCGCTGACAGGGGGAGGAAAATAAAATAATTTTTTTTTTTTTAATTTTTATATTCATTCATGTCTTTTTCAATTTCATGCTCCTATTTTACTTTCATATATTTTTTCCAATTTCATGCTCTTATTTTATTTTCATATATTTTTGCCAATTTCATACTCTTGTTTTTTCTTTCATATATTTTTTCCAATTTTATACTCTTGCTTTTCTTTTTATTTCATATCATGCTTTTATTTTATTTTTCAATATCATACAATTATTTTACATTTCAATATCATCATATTATTTTATGCATATTTCTTTTTTCAATTCCATGATTTTGCATTTTTTTCTTTTTTTTTTAATTTTATTCATAAGTTTTGTTTGGATTTCTTCTTCTTCTCTTTCTCTTCGCAGCCTTAGAACTCGGTCAGCTAGAAACTGCACTAAAAGCCCATTTGACGGTAATTGACGCATTGACACAATGACGCTTGAGGTCTCGTCATCCTCCCACATTGTAACACACACACACACACATACACATTCATACACAAATGCATACACGCCATCTCATTCGCATCGATGCGTTTGAGTTCGCGCTCTCTCTCGCTTGCACTTCACGAGAAGCCGCAGAAGCCTCAACTTGACATCGATGGGCGCATTTGATTCGCAACAATTGACATTTGAATGGTTGGCAATGCGGTTGCTGTTGTTGTTATTGGCATGAGTTGGTCTAGTCTGGTTTTGTTGTAAAAACGACAGCTGCCATGTTGCACTCACGCCTCGAAGATGGATGGAGAAGGAAGAGCGAAGAAGATAAATGAACGCAATTTTCACGTTCGAAAGGCGTCGAAGGATCATGAGAGCATGGTCAATGACTGGAATTGAAGCAACTGATTCTAGTCCATTAGATAGGAGGGAAATAATTTTGACATCCATCTCCAAACCATCGAGGGTAATCAAGAAAATTATCCAAAAGTTCTCTATTCTATTCTCAGAGTTCAATTTCAGAAGCTAAAGACGGTAAAAATAGAGTAAACCCTTTTATTAATTGGTTGCTAAGAAGACAACTTTTGGTCTATTAAAGGATAGAAGAGTATGAGGAATAGAGGAAACACGCAACCGAATATCGTTCTAGAATTAGAGAATAATTAGTTGAAATTAAGATCTAAATCAAGAGATAGAAGATGTGTATGAAGAGAGGCTCGAGAGGTTTACAACAGGGATATAAAAGAGATAGTAATTGGTTTCAGTGAAAATATTCCACCCAACTTCGTCACCTGGCGCCACGCCCCCCTCTATCCTGCCCACCGACCATTTCGGGCAATAAAACTTAATCTTTAATGAGCTCACGCAGACGATTGCGTGAGCAAGGACATTGAAATGGGGAAGAACCGTATGGCGAGGATTAAGTTAAGAGCGAACGATTAACTTGTCTGAGAGGAGGAGGAGACAAAAAGGGATCGATTTTACTATAGTGTAATATCATGATCTATAGGGCCAAAGGACAAAGAGAGGATGGAGAAAGAGAAAAGACCGAACAAAAACAAAAAAATAAATACGAAGGCCATTTCGATGATGGCTTCAGTTCTTAAATTGAGGCCTGAACCCCGGTATCGATTGGCGAGCGAATTTCCAGTTAATGATGGGTTAAGGTCAAGTAGACGGTGGACGGGAAACGATAAAGAGGAAGGAGGAAGGAAAGTTCACTGAGGACAGCCTCTTGTGAAAATCAATTAAATGGGTTCTGAACACCATTTGATATTCGAATTCATTGAGCGACTCCGAGGCGAAGTTCCTGCAAAATTCTTCTCTAGGAACATTTTTATCAAACAACAGTAGTAAGTAGTAGAAAGAGAGAGATAGAGAGGAAGAGAAGAGACAGAAAAATAGTATAGGGTTCAGAGAGGACAAGAGGTATAAAGAGAAACGATGAGAAAGAGAAAAACAAACAAGACCTACAGCAACATGAATAGGAGAAGCATGAAATCGGCAAAAAGTAATAATAAATAACGAAAACGACAGTAAAAAAGGGGTAACAATAACCAAACAAGAAAAAAATAACAACAACGACAAGAGTTGAAACCACCAAGAATTGCAACAACAACAACCATAGCTACCACAATGCCAACAACAAAAACATTATCAACAACGACGACGACATCGGCAACAAAGTGCAAACAAATAACAATAGAAGTTGCAACCACAAAACAAATACAATAACAAAACAGCACTATGGCAATCATAACAATAGCAACAATAACAACAACAATACCATTTATTTGTGTCAACAAAAACAACAACACAATACAATATTAACAACAACAATTGAATAAAATAGTTGACGACGATGTTCAGATCGAAGTCGTAGGAGTTTTGAATATCGATTCCTTGTATTGAAAATACATATTGGAACCAAGTTGAAACAAAGAGCGATAGAGAATTGAGAGAGATTGAGAGAGAGAGAGAGATGATGATGATAGAGAACGAGAAAGGGAGATAGACAGATTGAGTGAGTGAGTGGTGGAAAGAGATAGTAGACTGAATTCGTAATAGTTGTGATATTTCTGATCGAATGTCAGCAAATACAACACATTTCCTTTAAATTACGACACAATATCATTCAAGGCTTCTGCAGAAACTTTCATATTCTATCTCACTCACTCCTATTTTATATCTTTCCATCACACATTGTTCCGGTACTTGTATCATTTCGTTGGAATTTCTTCACGAAGCTTCTTCTCCTCTGATTCTGATTTATCATTTAATAGTGTTGTGAATTTTGTAGTAATGGGTTGGGTTATTATTATTATGGTATTTGTTATTATTAATATTATTCTTATTATTATGATCTTTGTTATTATTATAAGTGTTCTTGTTGTCGTTTTTGTTATTTTTATTGCGGCGAACTCTATCAAAACTTAGTCTTGAGCAACAATAAAAGGTCTACTGAAGCAGTTGGTGTCGTCCTGAAAATTCATCCATACGATATTGTTCGAACCGAAGATTTGAATAAATTTCCAATGTGAATGATTATAATCATCATCATCGTAATTGTCATTGAGGACTCCGCTGCACTTTCGATAGATAACCTTGAACCCTAGGTGGCTAAAGGGTCTTCGTCGTGGCTGGGGCTCGATTTTATGTTTCTGTCTGGAAATATTGGGCGAACGACTAGAAAAGTATTAAATTTCTAATGGTGTCTTTGGAGCCAAAGGCATTCTTCACGCATTCTCAAGTCAAGTCAACTATGGACATTAGTCATTCTGGGCACATGAATCGAAAGAACTTTCTTTTGCTACTGTAGACAGAATTGAGACTATTTCTACAACAAGAAGTTCTTCTGCGTTTCGGTATCGAGTCGTTTTCATGTGAATTATGCATGTATGTGTGTTTTCAGGACACGATTGAAACTTTCTCTTTTACTTTGGAATTTTTTTTATTGTTCTTACAATTTTATTGTGTTTTTTTTCTTTACTCTTTTTTATGTTATTTCAAATTTGGTAATATATTTCTTTCAAAAGGAAAAAATGGAATAAAAAAGTGTTTTAATTTTGACCTAAATAGGTGTCTAGGGGTTGTATTTCCGACTTACATGAAATGTTTTACTCTTTCAGAACTTTTTTTGAGTTGATACTGAGTAATAATATTTTTTTGTGATACATTTTGTTTATATTATGATTTATGTTTATATTTATGATTTAAACGTTCCCTTTAAAATGTTTTTGATAACATTACAATTTGCACAATATTTTTCCAATCAATTTCACACGGGTTCAAAGAGAATTTTTTATATTTTATCCATGGGAAACGGAATGCTAGGAATGGATATTGAAAATAAATGTAACGAGATCTTTGGACTGAAACCTTTTGTCCACCTTAAATGGATATCCTGAAGCTCGGTGTTAAGAGGTGAAAAGGAGAGTGGGACAGGTGGAATTTAAAAATAGACATTGATATCGATGGGGTTGATGGGGACGGGGATTGGGCTTGGGGTTGGAGGGAGGGGAGTAAAGTGGTTCTTTCAAGTTGATATTGTAATTGAATGCACTGTGAGAGGTAATAAAATATTCAAATCCATTGAAATGGCCCGTGCGCAGAACAAAAATAAATAAAAAAATAATAAAAAGGAGAAAAATAACATCGAAAACAACAACATCAATGTGAACTACAATAACAACAAAAACAATAAGAAGACCAATAAAAACTACAACAACAACGGCCGTCAAAGGGATTCGACAAAGAGTCACAGTTGCTGAGCCATCGGAAAGCCATCGGAAAAACGACTAATTGCGGAATTCAATTCAGCGCCATTTTCCATTTCCTCTTCCACTCCCCCACCACCTTCCGCCGCCATTCGTGCCATTTGTACATCCGCCACCACCGGAAATGCATCCATTTTCATGGCAATTGCATTGTGTAAAAATGTCACGAAGTTTTTGCATTAGAATTCTAAATTAAATTTTTACTGTTCGTTATTGGTTGTTTTGTTTTTTTTCGGTTTTCTGAAAGGGCTTCGATTGGCAACTCTAAGCACATTTCTAATGGAACGTTTCCGCATCGTTTCTCCCCACCCCCCTCTCTCTCTCTCTCGCTCTATTTCCTTTTCTCACTCGCCTCGTCTCTCTCGACTTGATATTTCCGGCATCTAAAGGCTTCGGAAAGTTCCACACAAAAATAAAACAAAACAAAAAAAAAAAAGAAGTACTCAATAAAACAAATGTACCGAAAACCCTTCATAGAGTTCAATCACACGATGCTGAAAATGCTTCCGCTTATCGCGATCGCTCCCTGGTATCCAAATAGCTAAAGCCCTATCCCTCAGGCCCACCAGCGGTTGAGTCACACGCGCCGACTTCCTCGACGATGCTCATAAATAATTTATACAATAACATGTTGTTTTTGGCACACCACACAAGATCAGTTCCAAAACAAATGAGTCAAAACTATGTACATCAGTTCCGAAATAAGAAAAAAAACAATTACAACGACTCCCACATTTTCGCACGCATATCTTCGCGTCTCGTCCATTAACATCCTGCCCACTTCCACGCCCTCCCGGAAACCCGGAGTTCGCCTCTGGCTTCCGGGATTCCTCGACCGTTCTTTCGCAATTCAAACTATTCACATGTGCGATCTCAGCTCTCAGTTTCGATCATGATCGCACGCACGTCGTCCACGTACGCGCATAACTGCGCCGGTGTAACCGACCGCTCGAACGATCAATCGATCGGCCACAGCCCCAACAAAGCTCAGTCTCCTACGTCTGGAAGCCCCCTCAGCTCCCAGACCCCAGCTAGAATCGAATGAAATTGAAATTCAACATCGGGCGATCGTCGTCGCCGCCGTCGTAAAACCGTGAAGGGGGCTTTTATCAGATCGCAGTCTGATTTTATGCTCGTCCGCGCATGCGTCGCATACAAATGGAGCGTGGAGCGCGTGCGCCGATTGTCGTGGGTCTCCACCAACTCCACCTCACCCTCTTCCATCGTCTCCACCTCTCTCCCTCTTCCATCGCCTCCCCCTCTTGCATCGCCCCATCGTGGGATACGCTCTGGGGATTCCTTTGGCAAACGTCCGAAACGACAAAGTTGCGGTTTCGTTGGGCGGAGATCGTGTGGTTGGGAAATTCCCGTCCGTGATCTGACGTCCGATCATCGGTTGGGTGGGGTTGTGATCGTATCCTGGCCTGCGGTTTCATTGAGCTTCCGAGAATCTCCCACTTGCTGTCGGGCCATTAGAAATTCTAGACATCGTCGTCGTCAGAAAGGAAAAAAGGATCTGATCGTGTCGGAAATTAATTAAGTTGTTTATACACACCGAACCCATCGTTTCTCTCGATTCCTCTCCATCGTTTAGAGAACATTAGAAAGACTTTGGAAGTGATCTTGTCTCAGACGATCCTCCCTATCTGAAACTCGATCTAAGGGCCATCTGTTCGCTTGTGAATGATCTCCTGCGGATCTTCGTTTCCTCTCGGATCGGTTGCTGTAGCTTCCTTTTGCATCTGAGAAGGGTCCGATCGTCGGCGAGGATCGTTGATGATCTGCGGTCATTGATCAGTGATCAGTGTAATTATCATCCGATCGAGGTTGTTGTACTACATCATTCTCACCTCGTTCCACTTCTTCCTCTCACCGGAGCCTTCAGGGTGTTCCGACCTCATGATCTCTTCTTCATCTCCGATCAGTCAGTCAGTATATCCGATACGATCCGTTCCGGTCAGCTCACCTAAGATGAGGATGAGTATTTTCGTCTCTTCCGCTGTCTGGCTGTCTGGGCGGCTCTCAAAAGAACAAGAATATATATATTTTTTTAACTCAGAAGCTGCTCATGTTCAGGTTTCTTGAATTTCATCCAAGGTGCAGACGATGACCTTCACCTCCATCGATGAGGAAGAAGCGAAGATGGAAGGGAAGAAGATGGACGAGATGATGATGATGACGACCAGGATGATGGCGATGAAGACAACGAAGATGGTGATGATGGAATTGATGGCGGTAAGGAATATCATGACGACAATAAGGCAGAGAACGATGGAAATGATAATGATGACAAGATGACGATGGAGATGATGATGAGAAGACGATGGTGAGAAAGACGAAAACCGATGGAGATTGCAGACAGGGACAAAAGATGAGGTGGGGCGTCTGTCCAACATCTGTTTGGCCGAAGGACTTCTCCGGAAATCGATCTGGCCTAAAAGCACTTTCATTCACTATCTCTTTCTCTCTATCTAAGTAGAATCTTACGTCTTCTTTGGTCTTAGGTCGGTTCAGACCACTTTAAATGATTTTAGGGTTGATGATTCAGTTTTTTATTTTCAATTTTTTCATATCATCTTCGGTCTACAAGGTGTGAAAGGATGAAAACAAAACTAAGAAAAAGAGTTTTGGAAGATTTTTTTTATGACTTTCTCAAAGGTTAACAACTTGTAGGAGAAATAAGTATTTTTTTATATTTTGATGCAGTTAAATATTGAGGTGGACGACCGTGCGGCGAACGTCCGGGGACTTTACGTGACTCCAAGTGAACAGCTGATCGTCGTAACAGTGGGACAAATTAGAACAGATTTTTATTAAACCAATAAATCCACATTTTTATTCATCTAAGTAAATATAAAAACTATCAATTAAAACAAAATATTAAAAACTATTACATATGAAATACAAAAGTTTTTCCCATTAAATTTAAATTTCATATTAATAATCATGGGTTTGTGAATTTTAGGCAAATTTCAATACAAGTCAAGTAAAATATGAAATGAGGGAAAATCGGACTCCACTGTGCCACACCTTGGACGACGTGACGTTCACGTTCATCGTTCGTCGCTTTCGTCGCCGCCAATGATGCCATTGATTAAATTTAACATACGTTTTCGATATCGAATTTCTTGACGCATCGCAGCCTGGCAACAGTGGTCAGACCGAGGTCTGACTGCTCACCAGGGGTCAGCAGAAGCGTGCAGGGCGCGTTGCCAACTCTAGCTCTAGAGGTGGGCAACAATCAATCCCGTCCATGCGGGACTAAGTAGATAGTAACTCCATATCTTTCCGCTATCTTCCCCCAACCTTTCGCAACGTGGGTTTGGCCACAGATATAAATAGTGTTTGATTGAATATAGAATATATTTTCGTTCTCAGTCGATCCAGAGTCGAATGACTGATGAAAGAAACTCAAACTCTTGGGGAAATTCAATCAAGTGTCGCCGTGTCAAGAAGAAACCGTGGGTGAAGAAGGAATAAAATGAAGGACAATTGATGTCAATGCTTCGATGGATGGTTCTTGCTGCACAAAAACATCTGATGATGCGTTTAATGAAGTATTTTCGTCAGAATTTCTTCTCAACTCTTGTCTTGGAGATGTGAGTTTTTGTTGAACTCATTGTCTGGCGGACAAAATTAATGGATCGAAGGATGCGGAGTCCTTTTTGTCCAACGTCTCGTTCAGATTATTATGACAGCTCATGGGTTCTCGATTGTTCCAAAAATAAAGAAAAAAGCACTCATTAAAGCCTAAAAGCAGGCAACCGTAAAATTGAGATTATCTCAATTTTCTGCTATAACGTATCGTGGCCTACATTCTTGAATTGAACATGTGAGAATTGATGGTCGAATTTATCGTAACTCTTGGATTATCGTCGCCCATACGAATTTATCGAAAATCGGGGAATTTTCATGAATTTATTACCTCAGCTTGATTTGTTTCAGCTATAAATTCAGCTCACCGTCGCCACAAATACGATTATTGCTAATACCATAGGCTCAACACACGCACGCCGAGCTTCCGAGACTCCACTAAGTTGAACTTGACAATAAGAGCGAAAAGACTATATGTATATATAGATATATATCAATTGGCAACTCGAGCTGAAGGATTATTAAATCGATGATTAAAAATAAACTCGCGACAATATTATCGACGACAATTGCACTCGCTTCCGTGGAAGGACGAAGGTCGTTCGGGGAAACCTTCACAGATACGGCGAATGTCAGCGTGGGTGACGATAACGAAGGCCAGAACTCTTCAACTCTTCTTCGTCAATAACAACAGAAAGCAGAACTTCAGCATGTCCTGCATTGATGATCGCATTGAAGCGTATTTATGTATGTGACATCAATTCATAAGAGCCTAATGAATTTTTGATGTAAAATAAAAGCCGCATCCGTGGAAAATCGTGCGATTAAAAGCGAATGGAAGAGCGAATGGAAGGGCGAATTCGCAGATTGCGAAGGACCTTCAGAATGAACGATGTACGATGAGAGTCCATTAAGGGCGTGGCTTAATGGGGAGGGGCATAAAAGGACGAACACACACATTGACACCCACGCCTACACCTTAAAGAGCTCCATAAATACTTCCACGAAGTCGACGCGCGAACACAACCGGAAGTCGCTGCCGTGATGTGGGAAAGGGGAGGCAACGGAGCAGAAGCTTTCGGTTCGTGGTACGTCAATCGACGATGAAGAAAATGTCAGCACAATTAATTTCATCATTGTGAATTCTATTCCATTCGATGCTATTTTCAAAATGTGAGAAAGTTCACGAACTCTGGATCATGGAAAATATGACAAATAAACCGGGGGCACATTACAGAAAATTCCGCTTTCTTTATTTTTTTATCCCACTTGATCCCGCTTCTTTCTTCTCCATCTCACTTGATCCCGCATCCTTCTCTTCCCACCTCCTCTCTATCTTCGTTGATCTTCACAACTATTCTCGGGATTTTCATGTCTGCTACTTTCGAGTGCGTGTCGCCGCATAATAATTTCCAGCCAAATCTGCCCGTTGACAGAAAGAGACAGTTAAATATGGGAGAGAGAGAGAGAAAAGGAGAGAAAGAGATAGCTTTTCAGTTGAATGTGCTTTTCTCACGCATAATAGGTCAATAAATGTGCCCCACAGGACTCGGTCAAAAGAAGTGGCTGGAGGGTTTGGTGGGGAGGATTCAATAGGGTTTGGTGTAGCGAAATTTCAGGCGCATGTAAGCAATAGAACTATTTTTATGCGATTTACATACACATTTATGCACAGAGTCATCCTCATTTACATATAAATTCGAGTGTATTTATAATAGAACTTAATTCCGTTGGCGTGGGTCTGGAATTATTTTATTGGCTCATGCTGGAGATATTTTGTGGAATTTGATATTTTATGCTCAATTGACTGGATTTTATTTTTATTATTGTTCCTTTCCAAAATCCTATTTATATTGATCATATTATTTATTCTTAATTTACCAAATTGATTAATCTTGCCATACAATAGTCATTTCCATTTTGTACCAAATTCGTATAATTTTACACTAATTAACTACAAATTCACTCTGTCTGGACATGAACTTCAAATAATACTAATTCAATAGAATACCAATATCAAATCGCTCTACATCTCATCTCACATGTCCTTCATCGTCTTCGAATTTCGACGAATTGATAAAAAAATTTAAATTGAATTTTTGTGTTTGAAAACTATTCGATAAACTTTCACGAAACTTTGATTCATTTGTATTAGCAACCCATGTCGAATTCAACCTTCATATCCTTTTCTCTCTATCTCTTTCTATCTCCCCCCATCTCTCTATTACCATCTCGCTCTTTCGAGGGCAACATTTTTCACCTCCAACTCCATCGTCCTTGCTCGTTCGCTCACTTGTAACTCGCTTCACTGGAATTCACAGACTCCGCTCGTCTTTCATTTTCTCCCCTCTTCTACACTAATTAAGCATCAGTTCGTCGTGTTTAATTGATGCAAAATTTCCGATCCATTGCCGCCAGGGGGCGTCCCGAAAGTTTAGACGAGTTCGGAGGACTTTTTTCCATCGATGAATAATTTAAGGACTTTTGATTTTGAGCACAGAAAATACTTTTCAAGTTTTATAAATCGAATGGGAAAGGAATTTCAGTGCTGTTGTGACTTTTGATATTTCTTTGCAATTAATAAATAGTTGAATTTTTTTTTATATCAGTTCAGTTCTTAGTAGAAATTTGTTTTATTTTTCGTAGTTTTGATCAGTTTTTAAATTGAATTAAACATTTTAATGTACTCGCTTTTTATTTGAATTCCAATTTTAGTAGAAATTTGGTTTTTTGTATTTTAGATCATATTTTAAATTAAATTACAAATTTTAATATATGACCGTTTTTATTACAATTTCACTCTTAATTCAATTTAATTCGAAATTGGGGAAAAAATCAAAAATTAAATTATCACATTTTAGTAGTCATCCGTATATTAATACAATCAGGTTAAGGGATTCCTCGAAATTATTTTTTATCAATTTAATATGCCCAAATGAGATTTATTGCAGAATTATTCCCCACTTGGCTTCCGGCCTCAACATCCGGTGAGCATCGATTGTTTGCTTTTTCCGATTCATCCCTTTTTGCCCCGATCAACATCATCATCGTCGCCAGCTGGATGCAAATTTTCCCGAAATGCAGCAGAAGCCTCGGGGCCCGGAAGATTCCTGCAGGCTGACTGCAGCCCGCTGAGGCCGCAAACGAAACCCACTGTCGGTGGGATTGGAGGAATGCGCGGCGCGGTTCTGAGGTTGGGACACCTTCGTCGAGCATGGTGTTCATGTAATAACAATAATAAAACAAAAACAACAACATCTCCCGACAATTTCACCCAATAACACCAATAAAAACACTCCACTGCAGCGAGAAAAGCCGGCAAAACATTGCGCAAGCCCCACCTCGTTTGCCCTCGAACTCAAACCATTTGTGGAATCCAAACCAAAACCGACAAAAAAACCCAACTCATCCCAAACCGAACCCAACCCGACTGTGGATCGTAAGTTTGTCTCTCACTTCGTCCGCTCTTCCGGTTGTTCGTGTCCTGCTCGCTCGCTCGTCGGTTCGTCCACGTGAGTCTTCGGTTCGATGCCAACATGTTGGAAGCCAGTCGCGTGGAGCCAACGTCGAAGCCTGCGGTGAAGGGATGCGTTTTGTTTACCACCCTGTTTAAAGGGGATGGGCCAACCGGCATGGGGTAGTTGTTAGTAGGGCTCATTGTTGTTGTTGTTGTTGTTGTTGTCATTGCACTCGGCCAAAAGGGAGCGACCGAGTGGGGTTCAATCGTGTTGGGTTCGATTTGATTTGGTTCGCTTTGACTTCGTTCGCTTTCACTTGGTTCGCTTTCATTTGAGCTCCTTGGGTTGGATTCGCTTTCATTTCAGTTCCTTTAGTTGGATTCCTTGGTTTGAGTTGTGTTGGGTTCGTTTCGGATCCCTTCGGTCGTGTTTCGGTTGGGTTCGTTTCCGTCCTCGTCGGGCCCTCTGCAACACCGACGACCAGCTGCTGCTGGCGAGGATGTGGAGCGATTTCCATGCGGCCAAGATTCAGTCCTCACCGACTTGTTGTACCTGACGCAACGACGACCACCGCCGACGGCTGGAAATCAGATCAGGCTTCAGTTAAAATTCAAAAACTTCTATCATTAGAAAATGTGAATCTGTGCTTTGTGAAAAATATAAGAAAACATAAATAACAAAAATATTGTAGTTATAACAAAGATATTGTTCAATAAAAACAAGAAAACATAAATTTAGTGCAATAAAAATCAATAATTTTGATTGGAAGAAATTGTGAGTTTTAAATATAAAATGCTTTTAAAATAGAAATATTTATTGAAACACAGAAAAATATTGATTTAAAAAAATATATATTTTGTGGTAAAAATATATGAAATAAAATATTTAAATTTGAACAAAAATACACAAATGAATGAAAATATATATTTTTAAACAGAAATAAAAAGTTTTTACTTTTGTCAGAATGAATAAAATATAAAAATAAAATTCAAAAATAACTTTTCACTTCCAATAAAAACTTTGTCGAAGCGAAAATTCATTAATTACGAAAGTTAAGAGTTCAAATACGATATATGAATCAAAAAGTTCGAATTTCAAGTTTTCACATGCAATTTCTCAATTAATTTAAGCAGAATTTATAACTTTTTGAATAAAATTAAATCATTTTCGCCGGCTGACTCGCAATTGTGGGCGTGGCTAAATTTATTGCATTACAAAAAGTGAGTTCTGTGAGTGAATTCGAGTTAGTGTTGGTGCATCGCATGCATAAATACATATACAAATAAGGAACAACAGACAAGAACGTGGCCAACGGACATTGTTATTTTATTGTGCAATTAATTTAAATGTAAATTGTGTGGTTTTTGCAGTAAATTAACTTTTCTAAATTATACGCTCGAACTATTCCACTACTGACCAACGTTGGCCAAGCGGTTGGTAATCGAGTGCCGGCAATAAAAACAACCTCCAACTGAACGAGAACAGCAAAAAAATAACAAAAGGCTGTTTGCTGCAGAAATCCACTAAAAACACATCCAATAAAAACAGATGGAGTCAACAATAACAGCGACCAACCTGGCGCCAAATTGACAAAATTAACGACGGAAAAACTTATTCCACAACTACAAATTTTGCCAAAATCAAATTTTCATGAAATTCCCGAGAATCTGGTGAGTTTACGTCATGATTTGTTCTGTTTTTTAAATAGATTTCAAATAGCTTTCAGAGCTTTTCGGTATTTTAATTTAATCAAAAATACTATTCGGTAGTTGAATCCGAATCCGTAGTTTTAGTTTATAGGAAAAACAAACCTTAGAATCTCCATATAGCTGACTTCATTTCACATACCCAATGTCAACGTGAAAAGGCCAACGTCATTAGGAACGTTCATTAGGAACATTAATTTGGAGCGTTCCTTCAGCTCCACGGCTTCTGGTTCATTTGCTGGAAAACCATTCACTAGGTGTCGAATGATCAACGGCGAAAACCGCGAGTTGTTTTACCTCATAATTTCACGTTTGCAAATTGGAGTTGATTCTGAGATTTCTTCGGCGCAACAGTGACATAACATGCAAGTCTCATGTTAGTTTGCATAGGAGTGTTAGTGTGTGTGGGTATATAAGTATGTGTTGCTATAGGTTAGTGTGTGTGTGTGTGTGTTCGGTGGGAATGCACAGGATGCAGATTTCTTTACATACGTGCTCGAATTACAAAAATTGTCCTTATTATAGTTACATTGAGGATAATTTATTGTTCGGTTAGTTGTTATTCTTGTCAGTACTAGTGTTGTACTACTAACCAATGGTTATTGTTATTTTTATAGTTGTTGTTATTACTTCTCTTGTTATTCTTTCTTTGTTGCTACTGTTAAAAGTCAGGTGCGCTGAAGGCAATCACATTAAACGACAGGTTGAAAGAATTTCCTTAGGAACTATTCAACGACGAAGGAAAATCAATATTAATATAGTTACATGCAATCATATGTAATATCTTAAAGTGATGATATTAAAAGATAATTTTTAAAGACTAACCATCACCCAATGTCTTCAACGGGTTCCATTGTCTGTAACTTCGTAGAGATTTTGTTTTTTTTAACTGTGCCACGGGAATCCTTTGACAAAAGAATTCCTCGAAGTGAACTCCACAATATTCGAAATTAAAGGTAGTTAAAAGTTCTGCTACAACAATAACAACAAACATAACAACAACAAGCGAAAGAACAGAAAACACAGAAACTACGGCAACAATTGCAACCGACCGAAGAATTAAATTTTGTGGCAAACGTTGACGAAACCAGAGCAAAAGCAGAGAAATGCGGGATATGATGAGGGTTGGGGGGAAGAGAATTAACAAAGAATGGAATAAATTATTGAGGTAGAGTGACTGAGAGAGAGAGAGAGATATTGAGAGCGAGAGAAAGGGGGAGGAGATAGTGGGAAAGGGCGAAAAGAGAGTGAGACAGAGAAGACAGAGAGGGAGAGAGAAATGTTGCAATCAGAATGCGAACAAATGTGTTGTTGATGGCGCAAAATATTGTTACTTTAATTGCAAATCCGGTTGCGACGGCAGCTCAACTAAGACTTCCGCTTCCGTTTCGTGCTAAGTCGGTGCAAAAGAGAAAATGAGAGAGGGAGAGCGAAAGATGAAAGAAAAGAAAAAGAAACCACAAGAACATAAGCTGCATTGTCCTGCCGCAAACCCAACGAGAAAGCGGAAGAGCGAAAGTTTTTAATTTGCAAACATTACGACGAGCCCAGGACGAACCCAACCCCAGACCATGGAATAGTAACGATTAATTGGACGTAACTTGTTGTGTGGATCCTTTTGCTATTGTTTTTCACTTTGTCTCTCGTCTGTATGCGCCAGACCGACCAACCGACCGACTGTGGTTAAGTTCCACCGTACATATGTATGTGTGTGCGTGTTCGTGTAAAAATAATTACATTTAATTAAACGCTGAACAAACACAAGTGACACACATTAAATATGAAACTACTACGAGTCCTTGAAGGCCGCCCCCGCATGGCATTCGTCAGTCGAAGAGACAGGACGAGACGTGGGGGAGCGGAGGAGGGTGAGAGAAAAGCTCGGGGTGGTGAAGGTCGGGAACAAATGGCTGATATTTATGGGGAAATGCGCATTACTTTTAATTAGGGCAGAGCGAGGCGGTCAAGTTGTGGATTATCAATGTATTGTTTGTTGTTTACTCATATATGGATGTCGACCTCTCATTCTCTCTCTATCTTTGTTTGTCTCTCACTTTCCCCCCCTGAGCCACTTAATCTTTTACTATCTTCCTAACGTTCTCTCCTTCTCTGACGCTCTCTATCTATCCCTCTCTTATACTATATTCGCCCTCTCTTTTGTTGACTCTGTGTCTGCTTTTCATCCTTCACATAGCCATGATAGTATGTGCGGAGCAATATAAAACCATTAGTGAGAAAAATGGTGACGGGTGGGCGTGGCGACCACGGCAGGAGTCGGTCGACCCAGTTCGAAGACACCACACCATATTTGCCAAAGATTCATAAATTGTTCGGCGAAAACAAAGAAGAGACTTCACACTAACTGGCGGGAGCACAAAAGGAGTCAAGAGAAAATTAGAGAGAGAGGAGAAGGCGGAGAAATGAAATAAAAAGGGTAACCGATTACTTTAGCATCAAGATATGAGTGTAGACATGTCGGCAGAAAAAAATCCGATGAAAACGAGAAGAGAAGGAAAGAATTCAGAAGAAAAAACTGAAGAAAATGGAGAGAAATTCAGAAAATGATTAGAGAAGGAAAAAATTGAGATGAAAAAACTGAAGAAATCGAGCAACAAGTAAAAAATGCATAAAAATTTGGAAAGCTTTTCTTCAGTATACCAACCGAAATCATTTTTATGCAATTTTTGTGATCTTTTTACATATGAAGCACTTGAATCATGTAGAATTCTACCAAAATATAAAATTTTAGTAGTTGCATTTATTGTCAATTAATGCAATTTTATTTTTCATGGTCTAATAGTCTTTTACTTAATCTTAGATCTCTCAAATTTGGATGGAGATAATAGTTTTATTGTCAAAATATTTCAATAATTTGTCAAATACAATAATATTTCCAAATATTCAACCCAAAACACTTTAATTTTGATAAGTTTTTCAAAATAATAATAAATGGAGAAAGGGAGAAAGAGAGAGAGAAATTATTTCAAGCGAACCGATCTGAATGACAAGAGGATGAAATTAATGTCCATCGTTCACAAACGATTTGAGCGCAATTATTTCTGTCCATTCGCACGGAAAGAAATGCGCAGAATATTTTCGCACGTTGGCCCAACATGGGACTAAGTGGAGCGAAATTATTTGTTAAAGATGTGAAGAGAGTGAGTAAGGGAGATGGATGAAATAATATATAGAGAGAGAGAGAGCGAGAAAGGGAGATGAGAAGGAGGAGTAGGCAAAGGTGGAAAAGTTGAGGTAGACGAAGTTGAAATATAATATTAAATTATGCAACAAGGAAGAAAATCAAACTGAAACGTAGAAGAAATGCTTCAATTACGAATGAAAGCCACATGGGAGTGGAGTAAGTGAGAGAGAGAGAGAGAGAGAGAGAGGAAGAGACAAAATGGACTGGGAGAGCGATAGAGAAGAAAAATCTTTTTTTTGTGAATGAAAGAAATGAAGTGAATGGGTGGAGAGAAAAAGAGAAAAAATGTGAATTCTCTGTGGCAAAATAAAGTTTTATTTACAAAGGCGGCCATTTTTTTTTTCCTGTTGCATATGTAGTTGTGAGGGTTTTTTGTCGGTTTCAGAAAATTTTGTTGTTATTATTGTTGATGTTGTTGTTGCAGTGACCGGAAGTGGCCTCTGAAGTGCTGCCAATTGCGGCCGAACTTTTTCTGTTTGTTTGCTTTTATCATGCAAATGGATGAATACAAACGAAAGCAACAGACGTTCAGTAAACCACAGACACAAAAACGTACGCACATACTGACTCAATACCACCAACAAACAACCTACTGACACAGTCACACTAACACACATTGACTCACACAAACACACATACACACACATATGTATGTGGTCCCACCACGATAGCGACATTCATCAAATATTGACAGCTTGCAACGTACTCACACATTTATGAAAGTGTTAATTTTTAATGAACACCTCCCACACTCACAGCACGTATACACACACACACTTGTTTGCTACGACACAAACGTGCTCCCATCGACCTCTGGCCCACAAGACCATGGAGTTTCATCGACGTCGTTGAAGTCATCGCCATCGGACGCTCCTCGTTCTTCTCGTCATCGCTTCTGTCTCTTTTCTCCTTGTGAGTTCTGTTGTCGTTCCCTTCGTTCCTCTTTGTCCATCTTTCCTCAGTTAGCTTCGTCCTTCTTTCCTTAGTTCGCTTCGTCATTCTTTCCTTAGTTCGCTTCGTCCTTTTATCCTCAGTTCGCTTCGTCCTTTTATCCTCAGTTCGCCTTTTTGCTCCCTTCCCTTCATGTTTTTGGCTCCATTCCCTTCATTCTCCTTGTCTGTTTTGTGCTTTTATTTCCTGATAAAAGCAGCTATCAGAGCTTAAGAAAACATCCTTGTTATTATCCTTCAACGACCGATGCGGAGGTTACAACAACAATAGCCATTGAGGAACGGACAGACGAATGAATGGACGGATGAATTGACGGGGGCGTCGTTGGTGACTTCGTTCCTTCGATTTGGCCAATAATTTGCATTCTTGTTGTTGTTTATTTTGTATTTTCGTCGCGGTTCATTCACGACGCCGGCGTCACCGAGGCGCCAATTTCATTCGCCATTTCATGCACACAAAGGGGAGATCGTTGGATGAACGAGAAGAGAGAGAAGAGAAGGGGAACAAGGGGAGAGAGAAGAGAAAGGCAACAAGGAGTGAAACAAGAATTCAGAGAAGGAGGATCGAAGAAACGTAGTCTTCATAAATTTTGTGGGGAAAGCCATGTGTGTCTATGAAATAGGCCCATGTGGAGAGGAAAGAGAGAAAAACATTTGAAGGAAATTTCGTAAAAAATCTCCAGGATTACACGTGAAATTTACGATCCCCTGGTATCTCGACAAATTGCAAGTGTCTGAGAGAGAGATTATTTTATTATTCCTTTCACACATGAGAAAACAAAATTTATGAAAACTCATTTTGGTGACATTTTAAGAGACACTTTGGGGATCATATTTAGAAACATAAAAACATAGAACGATTACTTCAACCATTAAAACGAAAAGGGTTTTTAAAGGTTTTCCTTCACATACATTTATGTAAGGTTTTGTCTTTAATTGACATGATGACGTCAATGAAAAATACTCCACGAACTAATCAACAAAAGGTAAAATTTCTCAGAGTTATCCAACAGCTTTTACTTTTGTAATTATTCTAGCAGGTTTTGCAACATTTTCTAAACCTTTCTCCTCCTTCTTCTCCCTCCCTTCTCCATAATTTTCTCCTCTCTTTTCTAAAACCGTCTTTTCTCTCTCAAAAGAAATGATGGTTGAGTTTTGAACCGGCGGTGAAATTGTTCCCAACTTCGATGCAAAAATTGTTGCGAAACACTTTTTGCACAATCAACACATACAGTGAGAAAATCACACATACAGAGGTAAACTCACACTCACACATATAGAGAGAAAATCACACTCACACATACCAATTGATATACGAGGACCTGCTCAAAGGATTCCGACTCCGGTGTGTGCGTGTTAATTGTAGGAAAAGTGCGGGCTTTGTTTCTGACTGCAAAACAAATCAGAAGTTTGGAAGTGGAAATGAAGGGAAAGAGCAGAGGAAATCTATATACAGAAAATGTCAACAAAGTCCTCGGAAAGTATTCGGTTACACATGTCGGCTGTAAAGAGTGAGCCACATGAGTTCGAAATTAGTTCGACGGGAGTTTTCTTGAAAAGGGGGAAACTTTTTTGCTTAAAAAGGATTTTTTTTTGTGGAATATGTAATTATTTTTCTAAGAAAGGATTTTGTTTTTTCAATAAAATAATTTGTTCTATAAAAAAGAATTTGTTTTCTTAAAATAATAATTTTTTTTAAATAATTTCTTTTGAGACTTCTTGTTAAAACTGAAAAAAATATTTTTTTTGGAAAACAGAATTTTTAAAAAAGCAATTTTTTTTTAAAAACGTTCATTTTGGAAAATATGCTTTTTTTCTACTATTTTTTGTGAAATTTAAAAATTAAGTTTTTTTTGTATAAACTTTTTTTCCTATATTTTTTTCACATTTCTCGTTAAATTTGCAATTTATACTACTCCAATCACAACACTAACACACTCACATTGACTCACACACACATATTTTCATAATTGGCTGCCTAAATTCAAACACGTTCGACGCTTCAGCACGACGACGATGTCGATGATGATGATGAGAGAGAGATTTATGCCCGTCCATCGCAAGCGTTGCCACATTGTCGTACGCAGTTGACATGATTTTGATTAATTTTGCATAGTTGTAGCGTTGTGTGTGTGTATGTGTGCACTATACACATAGCCATCATTTGATATGTATTTACTGTGTCTGTGTGTGTGTGTGTGAAAGGCAAAGAGGGTTAAACGTGGTTGTTGGGCGGCCATCAAATTTAAAGCATGACTGCAGTTAATTTTCACACACACTCACAAGCAATTATACGACATATACACACACTTTTATCCTCGTCACACTCATACACACACACAATGTCTCATATCCACACACACACACACACATTTATAGTCCACATGAACGTTCGCTTTGATGGCCATTAGCGAAAGTTTAATGAAACTTCGGTCACTTGTGGACTTTACCACGAGTTCCTCTCTCTCTCTGTCTCTCTCTCTCTCTGTCCCCCTCTCTCTCTCTCTCACCGTTCTGTATTCTGGAATTTTGTGAAATTTTTAGCCGTCCTTTGACGCGGTGTGCGAGGGAGGGGGGAGTGGCAAAAGTAGGCGGGTCGAATTTTGTGTGGCATTCTTTGGATAAACGAACACGACTAATGCGATTTCAGCTTGTTGAAATGAAACCAGCGAAGAGGATCAAAAGTCCTTAACGTTTGGAGAATGAAATAACAAAATGAAAAAAACTCACTTCAAGCATGGGTCAAGTGGGGACTTTGTGGCGAATTGGAAGAACATTCGGTGATCAGGGTCAGGGTCAGGTTCAGGGATTGGTAAGAGGTTAATTCACTTGCGTGACTGAATATCGTGAAATAAATAATTCTTTATCTCAATATAGCAGAAGTGTTTTTTTTCCGTTCTAACTCTTTCCAACTTCCTTAGTTTATTTCATAGTACTTACGTACTATCATTGCTCTCTCTCTCTTCCTCTCTGTCTCTCTCTCATTACTTCACTTTGTTAAATCGTTTTTTAACTCGGCCACGACTCTTTTCATCGGATTAGTAATTATAAATTTCATGCTGCACATCCAACCGTCCGTCTGTCTGTCCATCTGTCCGTCGGGTCTTTTGTTTATCCACCCACGCGACTTGCCGTCCGTCCATCCGTCTGTCCATCCTGCTGACCATTCGTTTACTGGCCGATGGCACACGTTATCTTAGGCATGGATCTCATCGTTTGTTGTTTTTCACCCGCTGACTTTTGACCTTTGCCACGGCCGGAGTTGCCACGCTTTCGCTATTCCTCCCACTCTCCGCTCGACCACGCCTCTTTCACGGTGACGTACTTTCGTCTCGTCTGCTTTGTTTCTGATATGTTCATCGATTTTTGTTCCGACTCTTGTTTTAATTTCTGCAAATGCCTATTGGGAGTCATTTGATGTTTTTATTGTTATTTTTGTTATTGTAGTGTTTGTTATTATTATGTTGTTGTTGTTCTATATTTATTGCTCCTCTTGTTGGCGTTTAATTGCTCCGTTATAGTTCTTGTTCATTTGCCTTTGTTGATGTCCTCTTTATCACATTTAACCATGCAATTCATCCACCAATTACTATCGACCGAGAAGTTGCCATCGAGCAAGAAATTACCATCGACCGAGAATCGTCCAGAAGTTAACATTTTTCATGTAAATCGCTGTCTCACTCTGACAATAACAACAACTATCTCTTTCTCTCCTTATCACCACTTTTCCTCTGTTGATAATGGTTTTCTTTGTACTCCTTTTCCTCGTTGTGGACAACAAATAATTTATTATGACTTCCTCACCATAGTCGTGGCGATAATTTCATTTAGTTAAGTGCTCTACAATAACAACAACAACAACTATTACCACCTCTCGGTGACAAATGCTTCTAAGTATATAAGTAAGTAGATGCAAGTGGAAAAAAAAGCGTCAACTCACTATAGCAGAGCATTTGACCCTACCTCGGATTCCATTCTAGACGCATCCTTTAATTTCATTTGCATGTGAAAAAATGCGCGATGACGTTGTTGCTTTTTTTTTTTGGTTTTGGTGAGGTTGTTTCTTTTTTTTATTATTGTTGTTAGTAGTTGTTTCTTTTCCTCTTCATCGTAGTTAGCATTTTTTTTAGCATTCTTGTGTAGTGGCTTCATTCAGCATTTTGTTGTTGAACTTGTCTCTGCGACGATTTGTCTGCTGTCTGTGGTAATTTTGTATATGTTGTTGATAGTTGTTTTCTGCGTCACCTCTGGAGAATTCACTTCCCATTCCTTCTTTTCTTTCGCTCCTCCCGCTTTCGCTCTCCTAAATCATTGTCACTATGCGATTAGTTATTCCTCTCTTCTTCCCAAGTTTTTCTCGTTAGGTCCTTAGTTTTGTCCCTTTTTAATTATTCCTCCCTTTAGTTGTCGTTTCTTCTCTGTTGTTGACACGTTTTTTCTCCGCTTTTCCGTTTCTGTTTTCTATGTTTCCTCCTGTTCCTTCGAGATTCTTCGCGGCTACGTTTTGTTGACAATGATTGCATTTGTTTTAATTATAATTGAGTTTGTCCCAATGATTCTCGCACTTGAGCTGATGATGATTGTTATTCGGTTCAGACGAGGATCAAGATTATATTGTTCAATGATAATTCCATTTTGTTTAACGATAATTCCATATTGTTTAATGATAATTTCATATTGTTTAATGATAATTCCATGCTTGAGAATACTAGTAATTATGTGAGTAAGTCGATCGTGTTTCTGAATATTATCTATTCACATGGATGATGTCAGCATTGGAAGTTCTCTCACCCGGGATAATTCAAGGTTTCGGCTTGGTTTAATTTCCTGTGATTAATTCCCGCCCCGTCCCGAATAATAGAAGGAAGCTCCTACTTCTGATTATCGATTAACGACGACACCTCCATTGTTGATCCATTCGTGTATGGAATGATCTCGGTTGATAGATGTAATCTAGTAGTTCCATTGAATTCACTGCGATTAATCAATATAAGCCATCAGTGTTATATTCTCAGAAATACAATCAATGCTTCCATCATCCGGGTATCGACGTGCACATATTTGTATACAATCGCACGAAGGTGGATGCATCGTGTCATTATCACGTATCGCAGACAGGCGAACCACGAATGAAATGTCCTTCCGGAGAACTGAGGGACATTTCAGTGACAGCCACAAGTGAATGACATTCGAATCGGCGACCATCGAGTGTCCTTGTCGTCGACGCCTGGGGGAAAATTAGGTCACTAGCTCAACCGCAACCGCAAACCCAACCAAATCTCATTCCCTCTATCTCCCACTGTTCTACGTGCTCTTCCTATTCACTCGTTCTCTCACTCGATCTCTCACTCATTCCCTCTCTCTATCTCTCACTCGTTCTCTCTCTATATCTCTCACTGCGACTCCATTATGTTATCATTGTCAGGCCTTTGATTAATTCATTCAACTCGAGGTTGACATTTGAACTACGACGATTGCAACAACATCATCAGTTACAACAATGAGAGATATGATATTAGGAACAACAACAACAATAATAGGAATAACAACAACAAAAGCAATAGGAAGAACAACAACAATACGGGCCAAAGTGATTTCGAAATCGCACATTTGCATGGACCTCGCATCAATCATCCAGCTGACCCCCATTCACATCAATCGCCCACACTCGACGCGCCCAACCTCCAACCTCTTTGAGTCCTTGGACTACAAACCACAAAGGATGAATGTTGCGGTCTCCCATTGTCTCCACCATGATTCTCAACCTATCATCGTCTTCCCCATGGTTCGCAGCCTATCATCGTCTTCTCCATAATTCCCAGCCTATCATCGTCTTCTCCTTAATTCTCAGCATATCAGCTCTCACCCCATCGTCACCTCCTTCACGCCTTTCCATCGAGGACAGGTTGAGAGATTCTTGACGGGTAAATCCGTTAAGCTACGTTTCCTTTTCACCTCCTTTCCACGGTGGCCGAGCGTGGGCCGCATATTATCGTCACAATGGCCGCCATCGTGAAGGCGTTCAACACGAATAAAAGAATAACTTTTAATTTGATGAAATTTACATCGACCACAAAGTTGGTAAAAGTAGGAAAACTCGAAGGAAAAAAGGAACGACTCGAGGAATAAAAGGAATAACTCGAAGGAAAGTATGAAAAACCCGAGAAAAAGGCGCAAAAGACCGAACACAAAGTAGCAAAACGAGAACAAAACGGAGCAAAACACAAACAAAAATGAGGAAAAAATTATCTAAACCTCAAACAAAGCGGCAACGAAGGTAAAATGATAGATGGAGCAAAAGTGTAGAATCAAAAGGAAAAAAGCGACAAACTAATAACACATTATTTTCCATGAACAAAGCGAAATAAGCAGAACATTGAGGAAGATTGACAAAAGGTATGAAAAAAAGGAGTGACTATTCATTGGAAAAAGATAGCTGGCGACAATGAGTGACAACTTTTGCAATATGGTCTAAACTTTTGAAATTTTTTCTATGGTAAATTACGTTTTAGTCCTTGCTTTAATAACGCATTATTGTAGATAGACATCAGTAGTCAAAGAAGGCATCATTTTGATCCACATAAAGTCTGTATAATGGACTTTTTCTCAGTTTAGACGATAGATATGATAATGCTTCGATGTCGTTTAAATAATATTAAATTTTTGACTATAATTTTCGCAGTCAGTATTTTACATTATTTGTGTGTGATGGAACGATTTTTTTCGTTGTTGAACATTCCTTTTTCTGCAACATCTTCTTTCCACTTTTGATATCCTTCTTTTTCCTTAGGTCTCCTTCTTTCCCTTAGGTATCCTTCTTCCCCTTTGGTATCCTTCTTCTTTTGCTGTTTTCCTTTTGTGCCTTCTCAACTTCATAACAAGGGGCAAAACTTGGTTGGAATCGGTGGAGCAAATTATTAAGAGACTAAGTAACGAGTGGCAAAAGAGGCGGAGGAGACGGTAATAAGTATGAAGAGAGAAGGGAAGGGGAACGGGAGAGAAGAAGTCAGTGACAGTGGTAGAATAAGAGAGAAAGAGAAACAGTGCGTGAGAAGGAGGTGGGCGATGAGAAACGAGCGGAAGAGGAAAAGAGCGAACCAAAAGCCTATTCCTCGAGTGAAGAGGTCTCGTCTGTTTCTGTCGAATTGCGCACATTTCATGAAAGAAATAACTCGTCAGCGTCGGTCACAACGACGAAGTCCTCGTTTTCGTCGTCGTCCTCTCTTCCCTCGTTCTCGTCGACCTCTCAGCCCTCGTTCTCGTCATCTTCGTCGCCAACTCTGAGTTTGTCGTCTTCATTGTTGTCGTCCTCAATTTTTTCAATTATAATATTTTTGTATTCGTTGCCTGGTTGCCTTCATGACTCGCCATTGTTACTATTCCACATGAATGGAGCGACGTCTCCGACTTCTCATCCTCGTTATTCCAACTTTCCCATCATTCTCCTCCTTTATTCTACTTCTTCTCCTTTCTTCTACTTCTCCTCCTTGTTTCTACTTCTCCTTCTTGTTTCTACTTCTCCTTCTCTTCTCTCCATCACCTTTGACATGATTTCCTCAAGCCTCGGGCCATCAGGCATCGGCAGTCGTGGGCGTAACCGCTGTGGACGAAAGGAAAACTTTTACAATTTTATGTTAATTTAATTAGAAAGGCTTTCGAGGCAACACACACACACAACACCGCCACAACTACACACATGGCAACCCTGGCACCGAGTGGAGTCGCCGTGGGGTTAGTCGTGAGCTGCCTGCTGTTTAGTTGTGCTCTCTCTCGCTCTCTCCCCCCGTTCTCCTCAGGGGTTCGCCCCCAACTTCACTTTGACTAATTTCGTACGAATGAAATTCGTGTTTCATCCTCAAGTCTTCGTCGTTTGTCCTTAGTCCTTAGTCTATTAAATTTATTGCGATGCAATTTAGTAGTCCTTGTGTCGATCCTTGAAGGACTGTCGTTGTTGTGGTCATTGTTGTTGTTGTTGCCATTCTCGTTGTTGTTTTTGGCAACAAGGACAATGTTGTTATTGTTGCAATTACCTCCCAGTAGTCCTTCTACTTCTGGATAATTGAATTTCTCCCCGACAAGTTCGAGAGCAATGCATGCGAAGGTCGACGAACTCCCGTGTCTTCCTCGTCGTCCCCTGTGGTTCACGCTCTGTAGCCACCAACTGTCTGACTACCTATCGTCTGTCTGTCTGTCTCTTCATGTCCGTCTTTGTGTCTCCCTGCCTACCCTACCCAATGCTTGATGGTCTCTGCCCACGATCCCTATTTTTAATCATCTTCCTGCTGGCTCCAATCAATGGCTCCGATTGAAATGCAGGAACACTTGTTCATTTGAGAATGGTGTCACAGGGAGAGGAATGAAATCTTTGAAGCAATGCAGGACACGTAATAGAATAATGGTGGCGACGACGACGACGACAGCCAGAAGTCGTTACTTTCCATCCCCAGGTCACTCTCGCCAATGGTGTCATGGGAAGAGAAAGTTTTATTATTTTATTTAGTTCGCATACGTGTCGAGGATCGAAAGAAGCGAACGCAAATTCTTTTGCTGCAGTTCAAATGCAAATCCTTTTCCGCTCCGATGTTGCTGCTGCTCCTCTCAAGAGACTAACAGAGAGACAGCCAGACAGAAAGTCAGGACAGACATAAAGAGAGTCAGAAGAGCCAGACAAAAAGTCGGAAGTGGCAACAAAAACACATTTGAGTTCTCTCGCCAAGAGTTCCACATAGAAGCAAAACCTCACTGCACTAAAAGTGCGGTGTTGCCACCGTGACTATCTGTCTGATGTTGCCACCTCCACACGGTGAAGTCGATGAAAAACAAGAGCATAAAATTTGAATTGTGCTGAATAAAGATCCCAGTGAAATTTTTCAAGCAAACTCAGAGTGCAAAATCATTTTGATAACCATCTTGAAATGTCGACAGAAAAACGAAAACAGCACAATTTCCGCTTCCGGTATTTCCGCTTCCTCTTCCTCTTCCTCAGCTTCTTATCGAATATTTTTTATACACTTTTACGCTTGTTCTGCTCCTCTTTTTCTTTTCTGCTCTTCTTTTTCGCTTCTGCTCTTCTTTTTCTCTTCTGTCTTCTCTCCATCTTCTGCATTCTTCTCTCCAACTTCTGCATTTGTCTCCATCTTCTGAACTCCTCCATGAACTAACTTCCGTTATGTTTTCTCGTTTCACAACCATTGAATTTTCTCATCAAGACATCAAAATGAAGTCTGACGGAAGTTCAAAAATGGGGCGGGGGCGATCATCACAGGTGCAAAACAGGTGTGGAAAATGTCAAAGATTTTGGAATTTCGTTCGAAAATGGAAAATTGCGATGCCATCAAAATAGCATTAGTTTTTGTCATCAGAATTTTCCAAATATTCACGACATCTACCGCAGGCTCCTTTCTATTTCATCCTAAAGACAACGCCAAATTGGTTTTCATTACCTCAGGTCGTAGTAGGATTGTGGTACCGAAATATGCAGGAGACGGAAAAAACATTTTGAAATAGTTAAAGTGCAACAAGAAAGAAGAACGAGATTAAGAGTGGATACCGCTTGGTATTAATAGAAGATGGAAAAACATTTAAAATAAAATAAAATAATATAAATAAAATAATAATTCTTAAAAACTGCGGAAAATTGTTTAAAAAAAGCAAATTTGTTTAGCCTTGAGCCTTCGGAAGCTTTGACCTGATCTGACCACGGGAGGCACCACAGTGGCCCATGTCGACGTTGTGCAGAGCGAGAAGTGGAGTAAATCGTGTAATTGAATTTACATACCTTTTACTCGAATGGGCGGCATTGCCACAGGCTGCGTAGAAAACGTGCTGTAATCAAAATGCATGAATATGTATGCATGTTAATGGTTCAACTGAATGCAGACTGAATTCAACAGATACATAGAGAATGAATCTGTGTGTATGTGTGTGTTTGAGTGGTGAAAATGGGATAGTGAGGAAAGTGGAAGAGGGAGAGAGAAGGGTTCCATGGGGTTGTGGTGATGACTGGAAGTCAGCTCAAGGTGAAATTGGAGCAAGTCATGAATGCGAAAGATATTAATTATGAAGCCATAAAGTCGGTATTTTTCAATTCAAATGAGGTCCTTTATGTAGTTGCTTTGCTCTCCCATTTTTTCTCTCGCTTTCTCACCCTTTAACTCTCTCTATCTGTCTCTTTCTCTAGCATTTACTCTCTCTAGCATTTACTCTCTCTAGCGTTCACTCTCTCTCTACCATTAAGTCTTTCTTTAGAGTATTTTTCTCTATCATTATCTTTCACTATCACTTTTTTTCTCTATCACCCTCAATCGTAGTTCGTCCATCACCCTCTTTCACTGTCACTTTTCTTCTCTCTCCCGTTCTTTCTCTATCGCCCTCTTCCTCCCTTCCTCTATGGAAACGATTCATCTTTCGTTGGAAAGTTTAAAATACGTTAAAGGAAAAAATTAAAACTCATGCTTCAACCTTCAAACTAAAGTGCTTTCATCACCATCACTTTCAGTATGAGCTGAACCATGACTAAAACGTTCTGTTGGAAATGCACACAGGATCCACATATCCTTTGAGAAGTGGAACACAAAAACAACCATTACTACAACAACTACTACTACTTCTTCCACTATTCCACATCTCCTTTTCGCAAGAGCAGCAAATAAAACAGTCATTTCCTTGTTAGCCAATAACCTATTAACCACTCGTAGCCGTGCGGGTGAAACTTGTTGCCAGCGTTCCGTGAAGGATCCTCCACTCTGAAGGGGAGAGGTTGAGTGTTGGACACTCTCAACTTCCGTAGGGAAGTTCAACAATCAGCACATCACCTTCGAATGCTTTCAAATAAATGATTCAAAGGATGGAATGGGATGGAAGGACTGAATGAGCTTTCATCCTGAATGATGTTTTACATATGTTGATGGGAATATGGTTGTCATAGTGTGGGTCAGATGGGTCCATGGCTCAGTCTGTCAGTGTGTGTTCCATATTTTTTGCCCTTCCCTCCTCGGTTGCAGCTGGCGACATCCACTTAACCTATATTTGTGCAACCTATCATTCCCATCGCATCCATTTCTCCATCGCATCCCTTTCGCCATCTCTCACAATTATCTCGCATTACCTTTTCCCATATGGTTCACTACACCTTTTTTCACCGATCCCCCCAACTATTCCTCCATTTCACATTCCTCGCTCTCTCTATTCTATTCCGCACGGTTGGTCGCAGAGCTTTTATTACGTTGGGTTTTTATGTTCGGTCGCGTCCGTCAGCCGACAGCAGACAGCAAAGCTTTCCGGGTTGTGCACATTTGGTGTGTCCCTGACACGGATTTCTCTTCAGGCTCCCCTCTCGCGTTGTCTGACCAGGCTGGACCAGGCCAGGTTATGCCGAGGACATTAAACGTGACAGACCAAAGTGCAACAGGACATCGGGACATTAGGTCAACGACGATTGAAGAGAAACATCCTTTGATAACCACACACTCTAGTTGCATTTTTAAAGTGATTTCGATTTAAATTGAATTCAATCTGGCGACCAAATCAAACGAGAGAAAGAGTTAGATGGAAATAGGTTTTGTGAGTCGATGCGGTTGCCGAGGAAACGAAGACTCTGAAGTAGATCAGCTGAGAGAGAGAGAGGAAAAGCAAGAGTAAGTAAAAGTATGAGGGAAAGAGTCTAAGAGGAAGTTAGAGAGTGACTGAGAAAGAGATGGAGAGGTCAAGAAGGCGAGGATAGAAAGGTGAGCTCAGATAAAATGCAGCCACTTCAGGTGAAGGAGAAACATTTAACGAGCTCTCAATTTTGTGAGTGTTGGAGTGTTCGATGTGGACGTGCTTCTCGTGGATTTCGCGTTGAGAATTTCACAATAACAATAACCGCATCCGCATTCCCAGGACTTCATGATACGCTCTGCCAGGTTTAAGTCCGTGAATCCCGTTCGCACTTCTGTTTTAATCCTTGAATCGACCACCGACCAAAGGCTGGACTGACAGGATATCCATCTAATAGTATAGTGGTGGAGGTGAAACTCATACTATCATGCGAAAATTCAATTAACCATTCGTAGTTTGAGTGACCACAGAGTGAGAAAAACAGACAGAAAGAGAGTGACAGAGAGACAGGGGAGAGAGAAAAAAGGCTGGTAACGAACTTCTCGTTACGAAAAGCCTTCGCATCGATTCCAATTTGGATTTTTGCACAATTTCTGGGTAAACATAAATGGGTTTTCCACTGAAGCCGAGTTAGCAATCGGCCGAAAGTGTGTGAGGAAATGTGTGAGGGAGATCGAGGCTCAGTGAGCGATGGTTGGCGCATCCCATTGTCTCCATGGGCCAATAACTGCGCTGGCTGCACGTGTCCCCTTGACGACACCACCCCCTACTTCGCCACCTCGACCGCTCCGGTCGGTTGGTGGATCTAACAAATATGCAGATTTAATTTCACAAATTGAAATTTCCAACTGCTCCCTGCTGATAATGTTTAGACGTTAGCCAACGTTAGCCATCCAACTAACGCTTAAGTTGATTGACATGGCCTTCACTTCGCCTTCTTCATCTCTCTCTCTCTCTCTCTTTCTCTCTCTTTCTCTCTCTTTCTGTCTTTCGTAGTCCCTGCTTCTTTCTCTCGCTGATTCGTACATACACACGTTGCCTGTTTCGCACTTAATCCTTTGGCAATTTGTCGCAACTCGACGGGAGGCAGCAACGAGTGCAGTCGGCGAGCATCGGTGGGGACGAAGACCAGGACGAGGACTAGGACGAAGACCAGGAATCAGGGCCATGAAACCCCGGGCTTGGCCTACTCGACGATAAAATCCATTGATCGACAGGAAATTAATTATCTTTAGCATGGCTCGACTGAGTTGTTAATTCGCTTCCATTGGCAGGTGCAAACCGGATAGAAAATATCCTAGAAGGCAAAAGCTAACAGTTATCGTTTTTCGAAATCGAAATTTCAACGAAATTTTCTTGTGATTTTCACTTGAGTGCATAGCAATTTCATGCTTTGTTATCGCTTCCTCCCAGACTTCCCTCAACACCTTCCACACTCACCATCATCTGGCTCCATCTTCTATTCAAAACTTTCCCAACTGCTTCCTCGCTTGAACAATAAACTCGCTATGAAATTGCCTTGATTTCCAACTGTTTCCAGAATGCCCCTTGGGCTTCCTTCTCGCTCTGTTTCTTGGATCTCTTCACACCCCTTTCTACGCCCCCTCGACACGAATCATTTCGATTTCTAATTTTCCGTTCGTCTTCTCTCCTTCTTCTAATCTTGCTCAACTTTTTCGCTTTGCTTTCAAATTAACATCAGTTTTTGATTCTTGTCGTCTCTTGATTTACGACCTCCTTTCCCACTGAGTCTCTTATATAACTGTTGTTATTACATGCATGTGTACCTTGGACGTCTTGTTCTAGGTATCATTTGTTACATAACACACTGGATGGTTCGGAAATGCATATCGAGTATTTCTTGAAATTCTGGAATTATGTGAATTTTTTTATCCATCGATAGTGAGCGAATTTTCAGTTGTTGGTTTTGGGGTTTTGTGGGGTTTGTCGAACTACTTTAAGATGGTTGACATACTGGGATATTCCTAGAAATATCCATTTCATAGAAATTTTAACAATTGATAGTATGCAGAGAAATTTATATTATTTTTTCTATACTATACGATTGAATCCTTATAAATTCGATCTTCCGAACCTTCCCATTCAATACATTCCAAACATTTTGGGAAAAGAAAGAAAGTAGATTTGGTAGAAGATATAGAAATATGAGAACTTTTCTTCTATTTAATTAAAGGTTCTCAAAGAATTAAGAAAACCTGTTTAGAAATTAATCAAGATTCATCAAGTGCCTCCGTGGCGCAATTGGCTAGCGCGTTCGGCTGTTAACCGAAAGGTTGGTGGTTCGAGCCCACCCGGGGGCGGTTTATTTTTTTTTTACTATTTTGTAATATTTGTATTTTTTAATATTTTGTAGTTTTAAATATTTCATATTTTTAAATATTTTATATTTTTAAATATTTCATATTTTTAAATATTTCTCTTAAATATTTCATATTTTTAAATATTTCATATTTTTAAATATTTCATATTTTTAAATATTTCATATTTTTAAATATTTCATATTTTTAAATATTTCATATTTTTAAGCATAGGGGGACAGAGCAGAGGGGGAAAGAGGGCAGAGGGGGAAAGAGGGCAGAGGGGAAAGAGGGCAGAGGGGGAAAGGCAGAGGGGGTAAAGATTATAGTTTAAATATTCATATTTTTAAATAGTTCATATTTTTAAATATTTCATATTTTTAATATTTAAACATTTTAATATTTAACATTTTATATTACATATTTCAGTAACTTCTTTTTATATTTTCTCAATACTATTTTAAATTGACATTATACAATATCATTTTTTTTTTAATTTTCCCGAAATTTCTGAAGTTTGACATGAGAAAAATATTTCTTCGTCTTGAACTCATTAATTTCTTGTTTTCGATTTTCACCTAATTTAAAAAATGAATTTCGTGTCAAAATATTTTTTCAAGAGCATTAAATTCGTTGTGATAGATTTATGAATGTCTAATAAAAAAAATAAGGTAGAAGAACCAAGGAAATACTATTTGATTTACGTTTTTTAACGTGTTTTTATAAATTTATTTTTCCATCAGAACATGTTATTTTTCATGCAGAAAATATTTCGTAACAAAACATAAACATTAATTTATGATCAACTTTTCCTGTTTGACTCATGGTGCCCTCTTAATGATTCCGCAAAACTATCGAAATTTTAATGATGCTTAGGAAGAATAAATAAGATGAACAAGCACGGTTCACAACAAACTGAAATCGGGCGTTTGCCGAACGCTGTCAACAGGGCGCCGTGGCTTAGTTGGTTAAAGCGCCTGTCTAGTAAACAGGAGATCGTGAGTTCGAATCTCGCCGGGGCCTAACAACAGATGTTGTATACCTTTTTTTTTTGTTATTAATTTTTTATCAATAGAAAATTGCTAAAAATATTCGACATATTTGCTAAAATCTCAGTTTAATACTGCAGCTTACGTAAAACATGTTCGTGATTTGTGGCTCGTAGTTCGTAGTCGATATCGTTAACAGCTTATGTCAACAGTACCACGCTGTCTATTGTCGACGGCCGATGGTGCTAGACGGCAACAGTCAGCCTATAAAAATTTGTACAGCAATCTATCAATTGTTCAAACAGATAGGGGGAGTAGAGCAAGTGGAATGGATTCGGTGGTATCGCTGAAGGAAAGTACAGTCAGAATTTGGAGCTAACTGAAAGGGAAAGGTGTCTAGATCTCGGAGTAGTGCGGAATTTACAGGGTGGTTCTATAGTTACTTGGTTAAAATACCTTCTTATAGAGTTTCCTTTCTTCGATTTCAACGATCCTTCTTATATTTTATGTATATTTTCCGAATAGAAATTCATAGTAATCGAAAATTCATTTCTTCAGCAACAGATCTCATCACGGCGAAACCACTTCTATATTCATGGTTCGCATGGGTCGCGACGAGTTGCACCCGAGTGAGAATTCAATTAAAGCTCGTCTGACGTCGCGTTCCTGAGCATGACTTGCATCCGTCACTCTTCCCTTCCTCCATCCATCCTTCCTTTCTTCCAGATAAATATGTAGATTTCTTGTTGCTGAAATGTGGCAACGCTATTTAAATATTTACTCGCATGTGACAAAAAGTGTACGCACACTTTCTTGGGGGCCAAGTGTCAAGCTAGCTGGAGCCGCGTGTGGCTGTGGCAGTGAAATAAGGAAGCGTCAAAATAAATAACGAAGAAGAAGACGAAGGAGAAGAAAATGTCGCTGCAAGTGTCATGCCGTGAGTTGAGTTGGCCACACTGCGAGGGGCGGGGAGGTGAAGGCAAAGTGATGGACGCAATTGAATTGAGTGGGTTTCGAGAAAATGTTTTTAGAGGTTTCGCAGGCGTGGCTCCTCCTTCTCAACTTCCATAAGCTTTATTTCTCATAACGTTTTCTTTAGTGTACAAAACAAGAAGTAATAGAAAAATTGTTCATTTCAATTGAATCCAGTTTAGAATAGTTTTAAGGCAATATCCGATAGACCCGTCAACGCCAACGCCGTCCTCCCCTCCATAACCCTGCAACCACTGCCCGATTCGAGTAATTTCCACAAGAAGCTGTCTCGCGTCTCGATGTGGCGTGAATTGTTGACGGATGTGTGGTTGGCTCGGTGGTTGTAGTGGTGGAAGTGGTTGTTGTTGGCTATTGAGGGTTTTTGTTGTTCCAGATTGCTGTTTCGAGATTCTACTGTTCGAGATTGAGGTTTTGCTGCCGCATTTGAGGTTTTTGTTGCTCCATTTGCGAATTTTGTTGTTCCAATTGGGGTTTTTGTTGTTCAATTTAGAGTTTTTTTTGTTGCAATTTTTGATGTTCTCTTTTGGGAGATTTAGTTTGTTGTTGTTTTTGTCCTGCATGTACAACAACAACCACCCTAGAGCCAACAACAACCACCATCAGGAGCGTTGATTTCTCCTCAACGCTTCTTCGTCGAAATCCATTCGTCGAGATTTTTCCGCGTCAAAATTTTTCGTGTAATTTCGTTAAATACGTTTTTAATTGTGATTTTTCCCACTTTGTTTGCCTTCTGTTTTCTCTCCATCCGATCCATTTTTCTTCATGCATATTGTTTTTGTGCAAAACTCTTTTAACGACGTTAATTAAGCGCAAACCACACCTCGGCCACGCCCACATACCACCACCATCCCACATCTCTTCACATGGTCCATCATCCCACCTCTCTTCACTTCGTCGATCATCCCACCTCTCTTTACTTGGTCCATCATCCCACTTAGCTTAACTTCGTCCATTCTCTCGCCACTTGATGTTCTTGTCGGAATCTGGACAAAAATTATGAAAATAAACGAGAATTAATTGAAAGAGCGATGGATCGAAATTGAGCTGCTTCCAGTTTAGAGTTTCAACTTTTCTCTTCCTCCTCCTCCTTCTCACAGTCTCAAACAATGTCATGCCGTGATTTTTCTGTATTATTCCTAAATCTGTTTTTTTCTCGCTTAGGAAGCCTAAATCTGGTCGTTAACGTACTTTTCATTTGCAATTCTTCTTTTGGCTTCTGGTATTTTCGATTTATTTCTAATTATTCATTATTATTGAATAATTTATCGCGGGAATTTTGTGCTCTGGAAACCCTTCAAGTGGTCTATGAAAACTCATTAATATTAATCTCTTAGTCACTGTTTTATTCATATTTTTTTTCTAATCTTCTGTGAATATTTATGAGCTTTTTGCTTCTTTAATATAAAATAATAAATTTATAGTTTCTGTAAATTGAATAAATTATTTATACAATTTATAAATTTTTAAAAAAATATCCTACTGAACGCAAAAAATAATTGTTCTTATAAAATTTTGAATTTTCTTGAGGACTTCTAGAATTCTCTAAAATAGATTTAATACCCTTAATAAGTGTATATTGACTTCTCAGAATTTGTCATAGTAAATTCAAAAATTCACTTCAAAGTCTGAATACTTTGCGTGAATTACCATTGAATTTTTTTTTTTGGTCACACGATCATTAAGCAGACATCAAACGATATCCAACGATAGACCGACCGACAGCCAGCCAGCGACCACATGTCTCACGAGATGCGAATTAAGGAGAACTCAACAAATTATCTCCGAAAATATTTTCATCTAAAAATATCTGTACGGTATAATTCAGGAAAATAATAAAAAGAGAAAATATTATTGTAATAAAATGTTCTGACATGCAGAGGGATTCTGTGGGATCGTAAACATAGACATTAACATACGCAAAACACATATATTTGATATATTCGTACACACATATACACAGTGATAGATTAATACATAGGCAAACAAACACCCACTATCGACCGCAAAGCCAGAGATTTCAAATATATGTTTGCACACAAAAACGACCGCTATCACAATGATAATAATAAAAATAATAGAGTAGATTAATCGAGTAGAAGCTGGAGATAGGAGGAAAGAGATCACGCATACATTAAATGAAATCAAATTGAATAGTGCTCCATTAGCCGAGTGGAGGACGGCCGACGAACAGTTGGAAAGACAGGCAGACAGACATGCGCGGCTGACGACAGTCGACAGACGCCTGGCGCGAATTTCGCCCAAGCAAACATCGGGCGATAAAATTATGACAGATCACGCATTTTTATTGACTCGCTAAAAGCTAGTCTTGTCCCAACTCTCAGGCAGGGTGGCGAAAATACGATACAAAGTACTGAAATTCACTGGAAATGGGAAATGAACTCGCGCACCTTGTGATCGGGGTGGAAGATGAAGCCATGCAGACACCCTGTGATGGCCGTCGATCGTCCCCGGCCAGCGTCGAACTCGCCCCACGATACTTTAAATTGGTTCAAAGTCTAAGCAAGGCGAAACTTATCGCCACGACACGGCACGCCGAAGTCCTCAAATATTGACCCAGTGTGGCGATTCCGTCGTCGCACCCCAACCATCATTGTTTGCCCTCCCACCCACTCTCTATCTCTATCTCGCTTCCTCGAACTCGTCCCCCAGTCGCAACCTCCTGTCTCCAGATTTCGACGCGACATATGGAAACACCGTCGAGTGATTTGTCTCTAATCAGACCATTTGTCTCTGGAGTAGAGGAGGCAAGTGGGAGTGAAAGAGAAAAAAAAATGGAATAGAAGGAACGACAAATGCGGTGCTCAATCAGTCGGAAAGCGACACCGCAATTTGAGTTTTGAATTTCGTCAGCGATGCGTTGCGATTGTAAATCATTTGGAAAATTGTTTGTTTCGAGAACACACAATGATCCCAACACAAACGGGGGGAGTTTTTGTCAAGTGGACGGGTTTGTTTACGGCAGCCAGATTCGAAATTCGAAGTGGATTTTTGTGGGAGGAAAGTGTGTATAGATAGATGGAATATGTATCTATTTGAGTTCATACGTAATGATGTCTGTGTAGATGTGGGAAATTTCTATCAACTTTGTTATATTATATTATCTTGCCATCATATATAACCGTATATTTTGGTGCATTTGCTCCATAGAATTGATTATATTCTGATATAGAGAGCAATGGTATTATATCACTCGCATCTAATGATCCATGATCCCATATACCATGTTGTAAATATCAATTTCACTATAAAATAAATGGGTTTTGGGAAATTTGATTCCAATTTAAAACTTCGAGTGAAACGAATTATTTTCAATCCCTTTGTGAGCCGAATTTGTATCAAAACAACACTTATGTCAAAATCAAAATATGAAATTAATACAACAATCATAAATGCAACAACAAAAAATAAATACAACAACAATGAAAATAACAACAACAATAAAAACAACCATGATATTCGTTTTTTTGTTTATTTGTTTTTGGGTAAAATTTCAATGTAAATTTAAGTTTAATGACCTTTTTAAAAAATATTGTTGTTGTTTTCCAGTGCACAGTGGATGTCGTTGTTTTCTTTTATTGTTGTTGTTGTTTTGTTTTTATTTTATTGTTGTTGTAATGCATTTCTCTGTATAAATGTCAATACATTTAAAAGTCAAATAAAAGGAAAAAGAATCGAGGAAAAGAAAACAGTAATAAAAAGAGAAACAAAAACAATTCCAATACAATGCCAATTTTATTTCTGTACATATTTACATATAAAAAATCTCAAAAATGATAAAAGAATCTAAAAAAGGAAAACAAAAAAATATAAAACATTCCCCTCTCTCTCACTATGCGGATATCCGTGAAAACGTTGCCAATGAAATTGAATTGGAAATATTATTTCACTCGTCGGCTCTAGAGCTGATGGCGATGGATAAGCGGGGCGGAGATGGGGTAGGGCAGAGGGCAGGTAGAGTAGATATTTTAATAAAAACAAAACCGAAAAAAGTAAAACGCGTGCCGCCAAAATATACAAGTCTCAGCATTCGGCATGTTGGAATGCATCTGTGCGAGACATTAACCCATTTATCTCGCTACGTTTTGGTTGTTGTTGTTGTTGTTTGTGTGTGATTTTCAGGTCATGAGCAAGGGAAAATTAATGGGATCCATGGAAATCAAAATGCTGATGATTCAGACGAGTTCCACCATATCTCGTTGACCTTGAGAATACAACTTTGTCTCGTTTCAATTCGATTCGAGGTCTTTTTGCATTTCGAGTCGGGGGAGTTGAATGAATGAGGGATTTTTCTGATGGTCGATGGATAGTTTGGTACAATGTTATTCCGAAAAAGGGTTAATATAACAGTCTGTCAATAACAATAAACTGTTGTAAAGAACTATTTATTCAATTGAAAACAACACAATTGCAGTGGAAAGAATGTGAAGCATTCAATTTTTGGGAATTCCCTTTGGAAATTCCCTACGGAAACAATCGAATTGAATCCCAATCGATTTTTAAAGAAGAAAAAACTGGGTCAATACAACGAGAGTGGGTGAGTGAGACAGGGAGAGAGAGAGAAGGTGTGAGGGGGAGGGCATGAGATCGAGAGACAGGGAGAACCTTTTGATAGAGAGATTTTCTCGACCAGTTGTTGGTGAGTTTTTGTTGTTTCCATTTGAATGCAAATGAATACAATGCTGTTGTGTCATCGGTAGAAGCAACACACCAATAGGCATAGCAAACAACAATAACAACAACAAGGGACTAATCACAACAAGAGCCTAACAACAATAAGGGACTTAATAACAACAACAAGAGCCTAACGACAACAGGGATACTAACAACAACAAGGGACTAACGACAACAAGAGACTAACAACGACAACAGCAAGAATTCGAATTGTGATTACGAGATTCAGCCAGATGATGAGCCAGACAGACAGATGGACTGATAGAGAGGAAGATAACGTGCCTTAAAAGAGAAACACTGCGAGAGAGAGAGAGAGAGAGAAAGAGAGGGTGACATACAGAAAGAGATTGAGAAAGAGAGAGAGAGTATTCGATTTTGTTAATGATAAAGAAAGCGCTATTGATAGAGAGATAGAGAGAACGACAAAAGACAACCTGCCTCCAGCTGATAATAAACGAATCAAAGCACCTCACCATAGATTGCATCAGCGAGTTTCATGCTAGTGTATTTGAGTAAAAGTGAGTGTGTGTGAGTGACGATGAGTCGATGCTTTGATGCTCTTATGCAGCCCCAAGAGCAAATCGTGTCGAGCCCCAAGACTCAAGTGTTAAGTGACGAAATTTGTCTCGTCGCCCACTGGACTCAACTCGGCCTAACTTAAGGGAATCTCATTTCATTCGATCATTATGCAGCATAGTTTGACGTAATGCAATCGTAAGAATGTTTCGACTTCTCGCCTATGGATGGGGATAATGCGCATAAGTAGTTGTAGAACGATACATTTGTGAACATTGCGTAAAATGAGAGAAACTTCAGAGGAATGCTTTAACATCAAATGAACACATTGGTAGATGGGGATATGAAAGTAAGGGAAGAAAATTGAATTGAAACAAGTGAGAAAATTATATTGAAAAAAGTGAGAAAATTATATTGAAAGAGTGAGAAAATTATATTGAGAAAGGAAGACATTCAAACAAATTAATTTTTCTTACTACGTCCTTGACACGATGATATATTATAAAAATATCTACTGATTGTCAGTAGAAATTATCTGAAATCTTAATGACTACTGTATGATTATCACCGACATTCAATCCCACCTCGATGGAATGGGTCCAACGACGGCCCGAGGCCAACAAACGTTGTCACGAAGAAGGAACGACCGACTGGTCATCGGAGAAATCTCCCCGATGAATCGAAGCAGTCGCAGTGATTTTCCTCCATCATTACTCGAAGACAATTTAATTAATTAATCTGTTATGACGTCAAATGAGTAGGTATTATGTATAATGAAGTGCAAAAGGGAGAGGGAAAGAACAAGATAAATATCGAAGATAAGGATAAGAACGTGGGATGGAAAAAATAGAACACAAGGAGAAATAATATTGAAGGCTGGTTCTTGAATAACTCACTAACTAATCGATATGTTATGAAAATTGTACTGGTTATGTGGGAGTTCGAAGGAAGACGTTGATAACTAATGAATTTGTAATGAAAACTACAAAGATATATCAAACATATAACATGTGTTTAATTAAAAGCCAAGTCTGGTTTAATAAATAAAAGATATTGCAACGATTGTCACCTGAGCGCGTTCACAATTTGGAAAATGCAAGAATGAATGAATATTTCATCGCAGGTATTGCAAAAAGAAGGTAAAAACTACCTCTCAGACGAAAAATCAACCCCAGCGACCTAGATTTTAATTGCTATCGTTGAATATTTAGCCAGCAGACAATTCACGTAATTGTCTGAACAAAAACGTGTAATTTTGTATAGAAATTTGGAAAATTTTTTAAAAATCGATGAAAAAAAGAAAAATGAAAAATTACAACGCACAGCTGAAAGCGATGTTTATTCATAGATCTACTGCATTAATTATTCCAGAAATATAGTCGCATTTTTAAAAATTTCAATTTTTTTTTTGCCTCTGGTCGCAATTTGAGCGGATCGCGATATCGTGTAAACATTGTTGAGGCATCACGCGTTGTTTGCTTTTCGAATTAAACAAAATTCCTCAACTGTTGGCTAAATGATGGACAGGCGGTCAGCGCAAATACGAGTATAAATATTCGCTATATTGCCATAGACTTCTGAACTAGTAGGCGTACTGCAACTGTCGACGTATGTAGGTGTCAAAATTTCAGAAAATATTTATGTAAAATCATGTAATGTTTTGACGTTCGCCGACTCAATGTCCTTGGCCTACGGATAGACCGATAGATTGATGGATGGATAGATGGATGGATGTCAGAGCGCAACCTACATCAAGTGCAAAGATATGCCCATGGTCAGCGGCTCAGTGCACGTTGACGGATGAAGGAACGTCTGCTCGAAACTTTTGTTCTTGAAGACCTCCTTAAAGCCTTGTGTGGGAGCCGGAAGACAAACGAACGATCCGTGTTTGCGAGCCCAGTTCATGTGCTGGGCCATGTGATCGGCTGGGAGTCGAGCGATTGACGCGATTGACGACGTCCCACCGACTGAGGTGCGACAGCCACCGTCGTCGTCGTCATCTTTGTAGTACGATAGCAAATAGCAAAACTTGTCTGTGGTTGTCGGCGACAGACTCCTCTGACCTGGATCGGGTCTGAGACCATCAAAGTCCTCGATATCCGTCTGTCCTCGATGTCTTCCTGTCCTCGACGTAATGTCTATTTTTGCGATTGTTGTGTGTGTGATTTTTGTCTTGTCTTGTGGTGGTGCGTCATGGGATGTAATGAGGAGAAAACAATTGCGAATGTGGAGCACGTGTTGCAACTCGAAGTACTCGAGTCATGTCGACGAAACAGTGGGTGCGAGAAGAGAAGCAAAGGAAGAAGAAACAGAAGTAAAGGAAGAGGAAAAATATGAAACAGAAGTAAATTGAAAAATATGTAGCAGAAGTAGAAGAAAAAGAAGTAGAATGAGAAAACCAATGAGCGATAGAAATAGGATACTTCGTATGGCCAAGATCGAGAGATGCGAAAGGGAATTCGAATGAATGAATGACTGAACACGCGTCAAATCGAAGCCTGGGTCTGGGTCGGAAAGTTTTGGTCACGTTCCAACTTCTGTTTCATATTCTTTTTCTCCTTATGCTTCGGATTCTTATTTTTTTCTACTTTTTCGTATTTTTTCTTCTTTTTCAAATTGTTTCTTTATTTTCGTATTTTTTTCAGCTTTTTCGTATTTTTTTTTCTTCTTTTTCGTATTGTTTTAGTATTATTACATTTTCGCCCAGATTCATCGAAATAATTACAGTAATTGATTTAAGTTCATAACAAAGTTTGCAACAGCATTTTCTTTCAATCTCTCTTTCTCTCCCTCTCTCTCTCTCTTGGGGCAGAGTGCGACACGTGTTATGGAAGCCTTTGGTGATAGAGAGAATGAGAGAGTGGGAAATTGAGGAGTTTTGGGTTTGACTGGGGTCAGACAGAAACAAGAAAAGTGTAATTTGTCATTAAAAAGTTAGGCATTGTTATTAAGTAGTGGAGTGTATTACTATATGTCTCTGTGTCTCACTTTTGGTCTCTTCTCCTTCTTCTCCCTCTATCTCTCTTTCAAAATAATGGTTTCGACACAGTGAATTCTTGAAAGATCATGTCAAACTAACAACAGGAGAAAATACAAATTAAATTTTCCACATAAAAACTCATTAAATGTAGAATAATATTTAACCTGTAATTAAAACCAATTCATCAACACACTTTACTGTACTTGATCTCAACGGTTAGGTTAGTTATGATCCATTAATTTGTTCTACCTTCGTTCACTCACTTTTATCTATCATAAAAAGTACATAAAAAACTTCCACATAGTGACCTTTATCACATCGATTATGGGAGGAATGAAAAGTGAACATAAATTTCAAGCGACACGGGGTTTGTGGTCCACAGTCCAGAGGTCCAGCCTTAGTCCAGGTCGGCATAATCTCCGGAATCCGGCCAACGCCGCCGTCACTAAGAGATATATGTTGTAAAAATTTTCCATTCATTAATTAATGTGCAATCAAAGTCAAGTCAGCCGTTTCAAATGGCGACTATTTTTAGCCCCCTTCACAGCTGTCCGCACCGGCTGCTGCGGCTCGTTCATCAAATCTGTGCAACAACGACGATTGCGGTCCACCGACAAGAACAACAACAATTACTATGGCAACCACTACTACAACTACTGCAACTACAACTAAGTAGAGAAATAAAATGCGAAACCCTAAGAAAACTGCGTTTAGTAAAATGTGAGAGAAAAAAAAGGCAAACGTGAAAAACTTCAATATCAAAAAAAAAAAGTAGGGAAAAAATAAATCTGAATAAAGTCGGCGGGCTAAAAATACTGCACATAAAACATCAAGAACAACAACAACAACTGTAATACTGCGGCAAAGGCAGCTATAATAAAAGCGGCAGCAAAAACAACAACAATAGCAACAACAAAAACAACCAACAACAACAACAACAACAACGTGAAGGTCACCTACTGGTATAAATCTGAACGGTCACAATTATCTGTCTCCCTCTCTGTCTGTCTGCCTCTATCTTTCTCTATCTTTGTCTCGGTTTTGCCATCCAGCTGCCTGTCTTTCTGTTTGTCTGTCCGTCTGTCCTTCTGTATCTCGGTCTTTCTATAGCCCGATCTGTATTTTTTGTAATTCAGTCCGTCTCTCAATACCTCCTTTTGTCTCTCTGTACCTCGATATATATAAAAACATATAGATGCCTGTAAATCACTGCGTTTGTCTGTACCATGGTCTGTCTGTCTGTCTGTCCGCCCGTCTGTCTGTCCATCTGACTGTCTGTCGGGCTGCTTTTAAACTGATTCGGTTTCTTGTCAAGCAGCTCAGATGGTCGCTTACAACGATTGCTGCAATGGCAACAAGTCGATTGTTGTTTTTGTTGGTCGCCGATTGTTGTTGGTCGCCGATTGTTGGTATCATGATGACAACGATCGATCGCTGTACTAAAGACATTGTATCAATGTGACACTAAATCAAGAGCTTTAAAAACAAACTCAGGGGCTACCAAACATACCAAGAGAGCGCTTCGACAACGCTCTTCAGATTCTTGAACTCAGCGTTGCCAATTGTTGTCGTTTGTTGCCGGTATTACATGAATCGCAATATCTTATCTCCAACTACAACTAGAGTATTAAACTTGAACTCACTATCTACCCAGATGTTCGGGTTTTCTTTACAAACTCTGTTGACTCTTGTGTGTGTTTTTATTAAATTACATTAGATTACTAGAAATAGAAATAGTAGATACGATTTTAGATTTTGCGTTGTACTTGGTCGAATTTCTCACAGTACTTGTTATTTTTAGAGCTTTATATTTACCATCCCGTCGAATAGTCTGTAATTTTGTAATATATTTATGAGTGGAAATTTCTTTAACAATCGACTCGGGTAATTAGCGTGGTTCACATTTGTTCACACATTTACATCTTGTTGATATTGTCAGTAATTTATAATAGTCTATGAAGGCTTAGGTTGCGCATATTTTATCACACCGCACAGACAACAACTGCTTGTTGTGAGTACCCCGATTATTGTTTTAAAAACCGGAACTGTAAAATCGAAGAAAACTTTCCTACAATGAAATAATTAAAAAAAGTACTATTTTAATTATTTTTTTCAATTATTATATCAAGATGCAGCCAAGGTCACCCAGATATAATCGAGTTGTTTTCACCATTAACCGAATGACATAGTTTATATGTATGTGCGTCCAACGAAAGTGAAATGTCTCTCGGAGACAACAATATTTCAATTAGGGTTTTGTGTTTTTGCAAGGTTTTACTTGGTTTTTCTTTTGTTTTTGCTACAAATATTTCAAATGCGGTCATCGACATTCTAAAATGTTCTACAGGACAGATCAGTCTGTTGTCCTCAAGTGTTTTATAATTGAAACACATCCAGATGAAATCGAAACCGATTCAAAGAACTCTCCTTCAACACAATTAATTACTGATTGATTGAGAAGGGGATGGTGGTGGGGTTGGTCGTCTGAAAATTCGCCCGAATTCTCATAATATGGTCAATTGACACTCGTTTGGCAATTAAGAGTGCCGGAGTTGCTCGAACTAATGAAAGAAAGTGGATATGTTTTCAAAGGCAAATTAAGAGCAGAAAAACAATTTGTTTTCTGTCAACGGAAGCTGTTGTCAACGATGATAATTGACAGAAATCACGAAATTGAGATGGAGAATAGAACGGAAAAATAAAATCGAAATTTATGAATGAAAAATTAGGTTCGTGAGCATCGAAAATTATCTTCGTGAATGGACTCTGAGAGCTGATTAGCGAATAATGGAGTAATAATAGAATTCAAATTGATATAAATAACGGCGATAACTTTCATAATAAATAAAATTATACAATAAATATAAATACAACAAAAAAAAAAACATACAAAAATATAAAAATACAAAATTAATAAAACAAAATAAAAATAATATAAATGTTCTATAATATGACTGTCCATAGCAACAACAAAATCGAGGCAAATATTAAGAAAATGATTAAAAATAAATCGAAGGTGATAATGACTGAAATCGGAGAGAAATATAGAATCGAACGATGCGGCCACGAGAGATAATGGACCAAAAATAATAAAATATAATATGTTGTGATTAAGATGGATTTAATTACTTCTTAATATTCAACGAAGACACTGAATTTTACTAATTTGACAAGTTTTCTTTGTGTTTAAAACGAAAGATTAACCAAAAAAATACGTAAAGATGGAGGAAAATGCGAAAATTGAGGAAAGAAAGAGAAAAAATCATAGAAGAACGAAATTGAGTGAAAGAAACAAGTGAAAATAAATTGTGACACTGCGACTGTGTCAATTTAGCGTTGGCGTCCAAAATACTTGTTGATTTAGCGGCAACGACAACGCCAGCCATGGCAGCAACGTCAACAAAATCATCAGCCACGGCACTGACATCGGGTCTGACTAAAGCCGTCTTTGATGGATTCTCGCGGATGACGTTCGTACAAGCTGCTTAATTGCTTAGAATCTCGATGGATTTACGAGTTTCGTGTCCCGAAAAAACACAAAAACACTAGCGCAAAACGTAAATAAATAACGTTTTTCTCTCAAGTGTTCTTTTCTTAATGAAATCCAGCTGACAAATCATTCCAAACATACACAAAGAACCCGTGTGAAGCAGCAGCAAAGAGCATGAGGAAATCGTAAATATGCGGAGAAAAATATATTTCGAATATATTTCGTGAATGAAACTGTTTTTGTTCACCATTTCCACATGATTACGTTTGAAAAAAACCCATAAAGAAATGGAAGAGTATCAAGGAAAGAGAAGGAGGCAAAAAGATTGAGAAAGAAACAGAGAGATTGGGAAGGAAAGAGAAAGAGAAGGAGGACGAGATGGAGAGAAAGAGTGAGAAAAATAGCACTTCAGAGTGTGAAATATTTTCTCCTTCTCATTGAATGTCATTCGATCTGCTTATCGAAACTTTTGCTCTCCTATTATCCCACTCTGGTACTCTCTCCTTCTCCTTCTCTTTCTTTTAAGCTTTCCACCGCTTTTGTTCTCTTTCGTTTGAATTTCTCTTCGTTCGCATTCGCTCGAAGTGTCGTTTTTCTCGCTATCCTCTAATCCCCGACCGACAGATGGCCCCAAACAGTTCATCTCGATATTGGAAACGGCTTCCTTCCGCTCCAACGCCCCCCATCTCCATCACAGTATTCAATATCATTCAATCTTCCTGTTTATTTCGTTCCTCCTTTTGCGGGAAATTCGTCCCCTCAACGAAGGTCACAGAAAGGATTCGTTGTGCAGTGCTTCGGGCTAATCTTGGGGACATTTTTAGTTTATTGAATCATTGTGGGATTTCTTTATCACTTACTTGAAATAAATTTCCAGCGAATTGATAGTTTTCTAACATGAGTTTTTCTTTCATTCTTTCAGACTAAATCGTATATTGATTCTAAGAAGGTGACCCACGGACCATGTAAGTAGAAATTTTTAAAATAGAATATTTCCACCAAAATCGAGAAAATTTTCATTGAAATCAAGGATTTATTTATGAAAATCATCGATACGTTTTCTGGACAATATTCTTCAGATATTGATATCCTTGAATGTAATTTGTACTGTACGAATTTGCAAGAATTTGTTGGATTGGAAAATATTTGTGTGAACTTCATCTTATTCAATCCGTCGGACTCTCTGTCTATCTGGCTTTCTTTCTCTCATTTTTCCTATTGGTCCATCGAAGCCAAATTAAAATTCGATCTCTATCAGACATTCGCTTGAATGGAATTCAACAATTGCAATCGATTAAAAGTTGACATCCAGGCGAAGGAGCTCAAAGGAAATCGCTCGAATGACATTCGCCGAACGAGAATCAATCAATAAGCGGGTGTAGAAACATATCTCCTTTCTCTCATTCTATCACTCCCTCTCTTTCTTTGTAAAGTGTGATAACTCGGTGGAAATAGCAGAGAGCTTCGATTACGACCTCATAACGAGAGGGTTTCTATTTCCAAAAAGGCTTTGGCCATATCTTCGTTACAGTTCAGATTCCGCGGCTAGAACAATAGCTCCGAAAAGTATGCCTCGAAGCCATGGCAAGCGGTCTTCATTATCATCATCGTCGTTGGCGTTTGCATCATTCATCGTGCTGAAGTACATCGTTTATATAATTATTCGTCCGTCTGGTCGTCGGATGGTCGAGGAAATCGCGCCCAGCGAAGCGAAATTAAACAGTTCCAACTAAGAGTATCAATTAGCAGCGAACTGCCAAAAACGTAAAGCGATTCTCTGCTCGAAGTCACGTTTACATGACGATGAACACAAGTACAAAGCGAAAAGAATATGATAAGAAAAAAAAAATTTGAATTTGATTTCATGCAAAAACGAAAATTGAACGCCATGGGCAACATCGGCAGCTCCATTTCGCACTCCGATTTCACACTTTTGTGCGACTTGTGGCCGGCCAACGACAACGGCAACGAAAACGACAACGGCGACGAGGTCTGGCGAAAAATAAATGAAGGAATTAAAACGAGACAGACGGCGAGCATTCATTCTGACTGATAAATGAGTGAATACCAATGTGACAACAAAAACAACTGCAGAGGGCAGATACTAAAAACAACAACAGAAATGACCACAAGACCCACAACAACAACAATGGTTACGTATGCCCCAGAACAAGGTGTTAATGTTTTTTAAACAGAGCTTAAAAATAGATCAATCGAAGTATTTCACAACCATCGCGCCGGAACGAACGAAAAAACTTCGATTTGGGGGAAGCAAAAAAAAAAAATGCTGTGTTCGGCGATTTAGGGTTAAAATAGCACCCACGACCACATGGCACGATCCAGATAACGAGAGCCGACCGACGAGACGATGGTCAGATGATGATCATGACAACAAGTGTGCCAAACGATCGTCTCGTCTTTCATAGACTGACTGGGACATAATTTTGAGCTCCATTAAACCGACTGATGGTCATATCAACAGAAGGACCGACTGACTGACCAACCGACGGACCAACCACTGGACCGACTGACCGTTGGAGACTTGATCTCCAGGCTCGAGCCACGAGGGTTGCTGTACACACAATGATGCTGCCATCAGAAGGTATCAAATTCCTTCTTGGAGATTCGCCGTCGCCGCAGAAGCTGTGGCGAAGCTTATAATTGTGTCCACATCAAAGGCGTGTGGGCGACTCGCAGCTAATGGGTGTGACTTCAGCTCGAGATGAACAATTTTTTCTTCAGTTTGCGTGTCACCGTCATCATTCCTTGCCGTTGCAAGTTCCACAGAAATTTGTTGTCAATTTGTAGTTGTGGTTCTTCCAATCTCTTTCTCTCCCTTCTTTTGTCCAACTTGTGCTGTCATCTTCAACTTGCATTGTCTCCTTTGGTTTCTTCAACTTCCATTATTTCCTTTGGTTTCATTTCTTATCGAAGAACATTGCATGAAGGCAAAAGCAAAACAAATCTCGGTATAAATTTCACTATTGTTGCATCCTTCTCGCTGGAATGCTCTTCTCTGCTCTCTACTCTTCTCACAATGCCATCTATGGCTATCGTCGTCAACATCATCATCATTGGTTCGTCATCATCCTATCATCATCATCATTGCTATCGTCATCACCATCTCAGAAACTCAATACCGAAGCTCTTGAACATTTTCTTTCTAGTCTTTTGCTTCTTTCCATTCTCTTTTGTTTGACTCTTCGTTATTGGATTTTCTATTTTTCATTCTTTTTTTTCCGGTATTTATGTTTTGATCTTTATGGAGAGTTTTTGTATCCATCGCTTCCGAACTAGGTTAATGTCCTGCATAGCTTGAACCCTATTGTAAGCTCTGCTATTGGTTCGTTTTCAAGTAGTTCGAAATGTAGGTCATCGAGGGGAACTTGTTGTGATCGAAGTTATTGTTTTTCTTTTCGTCATTATTGCCTTGCCCATCGGCATCACGGTCGTCATGGTGGAATCTGAGAGTTTTCATGGTGAATTCGACTTTTGCCGAGTTTTTCACGGGAAAGAAAATATAATTGAATCGATGAAAATTCCGATTAAATTAAATTTATTTAAATTTTCAAAAAAATTCAATTAAAATTCATTAATTGTAATTAAAGGCTAATATTTGAAATAAATTAATTTTATATAAAGTCTAGTACTTGTAAACAAATTAATATTAATTATACTGTACTAATTCGTTTACTAATACATTTACTAAAATTTAATATTAATTAATGTCTACACATTTTAAATAACTGAATACTAACTAAAGACTACTAATATTAAATTATTTAATTAATTTTATTTTATCAATTATCTATTAATTTTAGATAATAATTTAATATTCATTAAAACTTCTAATTTTAAATAATTTAATATTAATTACAGTTTAATTATTTTAAATAATTTAATATTAATTGTAGCTTAATATAAAAATATAATTTTCACTCAAAAATTTTTGTTTTTAATTTCTAAATAGATTATTGCATTCTATATGAAGGGTGATATAATTGCAAATAAGAAAAGAAAATTGTTCTATTTTTATTTTTAAGTGCCGTGCGATGAAGGTGTAAACGCTGTACACCTCGTGTTAGTCGTTCGTGACAAGTGTTTGATTCCGAGCTCGATCGAAGTCTACACGTTTCTCCGAAGTCTCTCCCTCTCCCTCTCCCTCTCTCTCTCTCTCGCTGTCTCTCTTTGAGCCCAACCCCTCCCGCTCCATCGCCTCAATCTCTGGGTTATGAATGTAAATTTGTTGTTGTCTGATGCAGAGACGAATTTAATTCGTCCATATCTTGAAAACCAAAAGGTTCAATGCTCCGACAACTATCAGCAAAATTTTTCAACTTTGCCACGGACTTTGAACAATGGAGAAGCAGAGAGAGAAAGAGAAAGAACGAGGGAGAATGAGAGAGACAGAGAGAGGGCGTCGAAAATTATCTACAAAAAATCAAAATTTGCAGAAACTGCATAAATTGTAGTTTAATCAGAAACCAACAACAATAACAATGGCAATAATAACTCATAACCCCAACAACAATAGAGAAAATTCTTCCACTTGAGCGCCATTTGAGTCATATTTATAAAATTAACAACAACAACAACAACGACGACGCCCGCCAAAAGACGAAAAATACTTCAGACGCCTGCATGAATAATTAACGGCATTAAATGAATTTGTTGAATCAACAAAATTATACAACAACAACAATTATCAACATAGGAATGAAACCAAGAAAAACAACAACAATCTCCAGTACAACAGACGTATTAGAAAAAAAATAAAACAAAGAAAAAAAAACTTGCAACTGATTTCAACGCCATGTTAAGGGTGTTTTTTTGTTGCTACCTTTGTGGTAATAAAACACCATCGGGTTGTTTGTTAACTCGCTAATACAACAGAGTCTCGGATAAAATTACGAGGATTTTCATTTTTTTTTATTTCACTTCTTTTATTTCACGTATTTAAGTCAACAAAATTAAATGAACATAATAATATTCACTCGATATTCGAGTTGACAAATTTGTTCCTTCTTGACCATGTCTGTAAATATTGAATTTAACTTTCTGAAAATTTATTGTCTTCATCATATTCATAGTTGTTGTATTCTAGTTTGTTGTACTCTGTTCGGTTCGTGGTTGTTGGCGCCTGTGAACTCAATAAATGTCGAAGCAAACAATTTATTACTTCAATCAAATTGTTTATTTTACTCTATTCAACTATTCACCACATGCTGGCCGAAAATTTATGTCAATCGAAAGCTTCATAGAATTCCCATAAGAAGAAGGTGGAGGGAGAAGGATGGCGGAAGGAAGAGGGAGAGAGAGAGAAGTGGCAAGAGCACGTGAAGGTCGTTGAATTCTCATCGTCACTTGAGACTCAAGGGGGAACTCAAAGAATCGAGACACCACAAATCGATCGATTTAAGCAAGAAATAATATAACTTTTAATTTTTTCCATAGCCATTCCTTTGACTCGGACTTGGCTCGAGAACGTGACCATCACGTGATGAATTTGCACACAAATGATGCAAGACAGGGATCGGCCGATCGGCATTCTTTGCATATTTACTTCTATAACTTGTTGCATCATTAGAAAAAGTTGCCAAGCAATTAGCATGGATAATAAGTTGCTCAATAAAAAGTTTCAGTTTTCTCTTAAAGGCAGTGGGGCAAGATGGCAGAGAGATAGACATGGAGAGTAGACAATCTGAGAGACAGACAGTTGATTGGTTGACACGCATTATAGCTATTGTATGGGGGTCGTGACTTGTCGAAGAGATTTTACTAATAGATGGTGACCGGAGATAATAATGGGTTTCTTTGTTGGAATAAAGGCAGCTTAATTGCTGGCTGTATTCCATCTTAATTTCTGGCTAAAATACTGGCTGATTACTGGCATTAATCCAACAGAAGAACAAATTTTTCATTAAATGCAAAAGTCTCTCCACATGTCGTGATGGCTTCTGTTGTATGTGTGAGGAAATTATTTCAACAATTAATTAATTTTGATTTCTTCTTCGCACTTGGAATTAACACGTCGAAACACACACACACAAACATGCTCAAGTACACACACATGGACTCATACAAATTTGTTTGCAAATATTTAGACAGCAGCAAAACAAACACAAATGCAATCACACTCAGCATCAACTCGAGCCTTGGGCTCATCGTCCCTGTCTCCATCATTAGCATCCACTCGATGGAAATATCTATCTGAAGATGGCATCTGAGGAAACCTCATCATCGTCTTCATCATGATAATCGAATCATCATCATCACCATAATCGTCATGGCCCACATCATCTAATATCCTTAGCATCCTTAGCATCAACATCTTCCAACCAGACAAATAGCTTGTGTGTTTTCCGAACGAGCTTGTGTTAATTTTCACTACATTCATCGTCGACGTCTTCTCTCTCAATCACACTATCTCCGTCGCAGAGTCTCCATGTTGATCTGTGCCTATCTCGCTCTATTGGTTTCTATTTACTTTCCTGCCTCCTTTCCTTCTCCGCCCTACTCATGATTGGTATATTTCTTTTTCGTCCTGTTTCTAATTTTCTCCATCAGTTTATCTGAATTTCCCACATTCTGCCTCACTAGATGTCTCTCTTTTTGCCTCTCTGTCTATCCCTCTTTGTCTATTTGTCGTTCTGTCTGTCTCTCTGTCGGTTTCTTGCAATTGTCACCACCGCACAAAGTGTTTCATTTCCATTTAGATTGTTTCCCTCAGTTTCCCCAGTTCTATCATGCTTCCAGGATTTATTTCGAAAATCAAAATTTATTGTCGCACATTCGTCAGTCAAAACAAACAGAGCCAACCGCCTGGATCTCTAATTTCTCTCTCTCTCTCTCACTATATATATTTTCTCTCTCGTACACTTTTGCTTCTCGGTCTCTGCGTCTCTGTCACGCATCGAGAGGCAAACATTCGCATCCCGCATGTCGTCCTGGGCTCGGTTTTCGTCCTTGCTTCGGGTTTCATCCGCAGGAAATGATGTTGACAGAGTTGGATGCTGTTCGTCATTGGGTTGTGCACAATAGGAGAAAGAAAGAAGAGAGAAGGTGGGTCCAGGCCTTGGACTAAGTGAGATGGAGATGGAAAATAACTTGAAAATATTGTGTGCAAAAAAACCTCAAAAGGAAAATGAATCAAGTACAATGGCAAAATGAAGAGAGAACGATAGAACGTTGAGGAGCAAGATAAAGAGGGAGACGTGGACGAAGACCTGAAGAAGGACCCAGATGATGACCTGATGTAGGAAATTCTGAACAGAAAAGATTCCGGTCTGGTGGATGACATGTGACAAAAATCCTTTTAAATGTCAGAGAATATTATGCGATGGTGTGAACTGGAAATCAGGACAATGAAAATGCACTGCAGGATCATTCGAGAGCCAAGTGATGAGCAACTGAGTTCGTCTGAGAGGAGGATGAGTTAAAGAAAGATGGAAAACTATGCACTATCAATGTTAAAGAAAATACAATTAAACGCTTGTTTGAAATGTTCAATAAATATTCATAAATAAATTTATACGTGTCAGGAAATAATTATAGAAATAACACAATGTACATAGTTGGACAACAAATAATTATTTGCAAATTATATTTTCTTCCTTGCCCTACCTCAACTATTTTATTATTAGACCATTCGCAAATGATTTTTAATGATTATATTAAATACGACAAGCAAATACAAATGATCAATGAGAGTGCAAACCACACCTGGAAATAACGACACAAATTTAATGCGAAAATGGACGTTTGTGGTCCACACAAAGTATACAAAACTTTATTAGCAACAATTTCAATTGCTGACTCATGGTCAATATTTGCACGAATTATTAAAAAATATAAAAATAAATACGCACTTGTTACTGTAGACTATTTGCTGAAAATATTGGGTAAATATTTGAAATATATATCGAGTGGTTTTGGTTCACCACAGTAAGATAGAGATAGATATATACAGAGAGATACACAGAGAGAAATAGCCGGCGATAAGCAGAGGAAAACGGCAAACAAATCGGGTGATAAAATTTGTAAAACAACAAATATTTAAACAAAGTCTCGCCGACAATGATTAAGAGAGGAAATTCAAAATCTTCAAAAGGAAAATATATAGAAAATATAGATAAATTAATTGCATCTTATAGAAAGAGATTAATCATCTATCCTTAAGTCTTGCCGACGCTTCTCATATTTATCTCTCTAGCCGAGGATTTCCCTTCAATTACTCATAGATGCAAAACATGCCGCAAAAATATAAATATTCCGCTATCAACCGCAATATCAACAAGTATGAATGGTTCTTATAGAATTTTTTCTTCTTTTTGTTATTGTTGTTGTTGTTAGTGCTCTCACTCATGGAAAGCCGGACTTGTTCGTGAGAGAGTGGAACAAAATTTTCCATTAACGTTGACGCGAATGTTCACTTTGAATACCGAGAGAGACAGACAGACAGACAGATAGATAGACAAACAAAAAGCGTGCAATACTTTAGAGTGATCACAATGCACTACAACAACAATTTTATCAGAATTACCGGTAGATATCAAGAGTGACAACAGCAACAACAACAAAAGCAACAACATCAAGCACAGAGAATCTTGATTCGCGATGCAAATTTAAACAATAGCTTTCGCTAATAGTGTTAGCACCGTGTTAATCTAATCGCTGTAAGTGACAGGGTTGCCATACTTTAGTAAACTAAATAATTTCAATTCCAGTTATTTTAAAATTAAATTATTTTTGGAAGTTTGATATTTAAATTATTTTAAAATTTGACTAAATAAAATTGAATTTAATATTTAAAAATCTTGTATTTGATTTCTTTTTAATTTTTTATAATATTTTATATTTTAAGGTTTTATTCTGCAATATCTTACTTTAAAGAATAACCAATGAAAACGTTTTTTTCTGATAATAATACAAATAACAAAATTTTGTATTATACTTTATTTTTGCATTATATTGTTTCTTAATTTAATGCATTTTTTTCAAATATTTTTTTTTGTAAAAAAGTAAATTTAAAATCGGTCATTTGGCAACCCATCCATATATTTGTAACATGCGATTTATAATGTCTATAATTTGTTGTTGTTTTTGTGGTTGTTAATACAGCTATTGTTGCTGTATTGTAGAATAATATATCGCTTAAAAGCAGAAAATGAATTTAATTACCGCTCAGCAATGACAAACGAGACGTCAATGGATATGTGATAGACAGCATTCGTTGAACCCTTGGGCCGCGTACACCGCGTCACATGAGATCGTGTTCTTGACATTTGATCCTGAAAATTTCGATCTACTTCACAATTGGCGAACGGCCAGATCGATTGCAACGAGTTCAGTGAACCTGGCTCTCAATCTTCGACCTTATGTCTATTGTAATTGCTGGCAACCCTATCATTAGGTTCACAAGTAATCAAGCTTTTAACCATTTGCTTTCAATTAAATCGAGGTTTAATCAGAATTAAAATATGTCTATCAAGGGAAAATCAGTGGAAGAAGGGATGGAGTTAGAGAAGAAAAAGTGTTCCAGAAAAGTCGTCTAAGGTCATGTCCTTGGGGAAATTTCGGAAATATATACAAAGGACATTGAAATCAGCACCGAAGGCAAACCTCGCCATCGCGATGTGTGGGTGAGTGAAGGAGACAGATTGTATAAAAGGGTCAAAGAGAGCGAAAATAAACAGTAAAGTCTAAAGAACAACACTGATTATAAATAGATCGGATCCCCAGGGGAAATTCGATTCAATCAACGGCGCAAGAATGCGAAGAAGCTAATTAAATAATTCCTTGACGGTGTTTACGACATAAAAACGGCATTAAGTCGTAAACAAAATAACATTTCGTATTGTTGTACATCCATCCTTCCATCAATCAGTTTCAACAATCAGGAGACAATAACATGCTGTAAGAAAGATGATTTTTTTTTTTTTGTTAACTCTAATCCAGGAAAAATTTTCGGAATTCATTTGAATTCAAACATGGCAATCAAATATAAATATTATCAAATCACGGAGACTTCAGGTCGGCAGAGAATCCCTCTGTATATCTCTCCCTCTCTTTCTCTCGTTGTTTTCGGCACTAGATCTCAGGTTGCGGAAATCCCCGACGATTAAAAAAACACGTTGGCTCGATGTCGTCAGAAATTCCTCAACTCAAAAAATTCCTTATAAAGGCAAAAGAGAAGATCAAAACAAAAGCAAAAGAAGAGTCGCTGAAAAAATGTGACCCCAAACTTAACAGCTTCGAAAATGTTCAATTATTTTCGTTTTCTCGAGATGTTTTTAATTTTTTCTCCAGAGTCATTTGTCGAAATCTGAGCGCAAAACTCTGTACAGAAATTCCTGAAGAGCAAAAACTTAATTTTGCAAAATAAAAATGGAAAAAAATTATAATAATCAAATCTTCAGAAATAATAAACAAAATTAAGAAATATAAAAAGTAAAAGAAGTCAACAAGAGAAATACAAAAATGGGTTAACAAAAATTATCGATTTTGTTGTTTATTATTTTCTCTGACGCTCGAAATGACGTCGTTGACGAGAAGAGTTAGAGAAAGATAGGCAAATAAAAATCAAAACAAACCTTATATGGTAAATGGTATTCAAATTTATTTAAACAAATGTGCTGGGGATGTCGGTAACGATGCTGCTAAAGTAGAATAGAGATACAAAATCAATAAAAGATAAAAAATAATAACAACGTCACCGTCATCCGTTCCACTGTAGTCAATGACGCCGACGATTGTTGACGAGTGACGCCTGACACCGGGGGTTCACCAGCCGGCGGCCACGCTCCACGATCGCTCCAAATCGAGGTTCGTTAAACATTCCACAACTCGAACAACAACACCAACAACAACCGGACCATCAATAAACTTCGCCAACGATGACAAACCCTCGCTTTTAATTTTGCATTTTTAATGATTTTATTAAAGTTTATTATTTTTGCGAGTTTTGGGAAATTTCCAATCAAGGGAAAAAAGGAGGCTCGGCAGAGGTTGAGCGGGAGGGAGAGGGGGGAAGATGGCCAAAAGAGGTTCCCTCAAGCGACACTTTTTTTTGTTGTTTTTGCTTTTCTAACTACGTTTTGAACTTTGTTCACATTTTTTTTCTCCACTTCTGCTCTTCGGTTTTTTTCTCTCTCACTCGTTAAAAACCTGTAAAATGTTATTTTTTTATGTTTTTTTTTTTTTTTTTTTTTTGTTTGTGCTTAAGAGAGATAATTAAAGTTGTTGTGCTGGCTGCTGTATGGAGTGTTGTTGGTTTTGTTGTTTTTATTGTTGCTGGCGGTTGGGATTTCCCCGAGTTGTGCTCGATACAAATACATAACTCAACTGTAGTGATTTTTTGTTAACAGATTTTTGTTGCTGCTACTCATGTAGTTGTAGTTGATGTAGTTGTTGTTGTTGGTGAGGGTTCTGTCTCGTACCTCTTGACGGAATATTTTGCTCAGAGTCGGTCAATGGTATGCGGTTCGGTATGCGGTCTAATGACGTCGGCATTTTCGATATTTGTATTCGTACTTGTATTTGATTTTTTTCTTTGAATACATTTTTTGTTAAATATTTTTGTTTTTTTATTGGATTGTTTTATATTGTAATTTTTTTCATTATTTTGTGTTTTTTAATTTTTTGCACTTCTATCTGTGATCAGTTTGTGTTGTTATTATTTTGAGTGTCGATAGTCGTTGTCGTGTTTCCTGCACGATCATCGCCTGGAGTGTGCGAGATCTCAACCGCCGATAACTGTCGTATCTACTACTGGGGGCGGTTGGAGGGGGTTCTCGGTCCGGTTCATGGGGTCGAACTCTGATCCCGTGTGTGCTCGTTCATGAATGAACATTTTGAATGCAATATCGCGGAGCGATAAAAATTATTTCAAACAAAACAAGTGCATTATAAGATAAATAATTGCAGAATAAAAATGTAAAAAACAGTATCAAATAATAAGAAATAATAATATGTTATCAAAAATAAAAATATATTATAAGAAATAACTCTATATAATAAAAAATAAAAATATATTATTAAAAATAAAAATATATAATAATAAAAAACTAATAACCCTGTAATTTTTGATCTTGAAATATTATAATTCAAATGAAAAATCATATTCTCAAAATAAATTAAAACTAAATTATAAATAAAACTAGTTTAAATTAAAATTAAATAAACAATTTTTAAACTTAATTTACTTTTAAATAACAAAAAAAAAAAAAGAATCTTATAAAATAAATGAAAATACACAAAGGAAATATCAATCTAAATCTAAAATGAATTTAAAGAAAAGTAAAATTTGCAAAAATAAATATAACCGAATACCAAAACGAAGAATATATTAATAATAATAACCGCGAATAACATGCAATTAAAATGGAGATGTACAGAAAAAACCGTGTCGGCGGCTCGTTTTGATTCAATTTAAAAGCACTTTATGTGTTTTATTAATTTCATCCAGTTTCGTATCAAACGATCCCTATGAATCAGCAACAAGTTTCGATGATGGCGGAGCTGGACTTGTTTTTGAATTCAATAAAAAGTCACCGATGTTGATGATGATGATTTCCCAAATTTAGAAGAACCGTAATGTTCGAATGACCTTTTGCTGAATGTTCTCAATTTTTTTTTTACGCTCTTTGCGAAGAACATGACGACGGAAACGAAGATGATGACGATGGCTCGACGATGATGACGTTAACTCTTGCTTGAGAGTATTTTTGTACTTTAGTTATCTTTGACAAGGGCTTAAACTTTAAATAACGATGATGGCTGTTAATCTTCACCATGATGGTCGTTTAACCTTTCGACCAAACACATATCGCAGTTAATTCTTAATTTTTCTTACTTCCTGATCTTTATTTTTTATTACATCTGTTAGCCATACAGTGACCTCGATGTAAACTTCGACTGGCCTCGATTAAAATCAGAACCTTGCTATCAGCCCTAAATTTTCCATCCAAAGTGACCCCAAAATTGAGTAGTTCTTCCTTGAGCATTTTTTTGAACTGAAATCTCAACGTTTTTTCAATTCGTATTTCCATATCAGTCCACCACGACCCACATTTTCCATCCCCTTTGTTCTCAATTGTCCATAGTAGAAATCCCAATAAACGTAATATATTTGTCCATGTGTCAATAAAGATAATCGCTTTCAGTATAGTTGTCTCTCTAACATGTCTGTCCCTTTGTCTGTCTGTGCTTAAAAATCCATTACACAGTCGAATGCAATTTTTAACACCGATATCTCCTGAACTATTATAAATCGTTTGCTTATCAGCATGAGACAAGTAAGTGCTCGAGCTTGTCAATCATGAAAAAGAATAAAATAAAAACGCCACAACAACGACAACAACTGCAAAACTACAAAAATAATTACAAAGGCGTAAAAGAAAAAATAATTAAATAAATGTAAATACAACTCTTAAGGAATGAAAAAAAACCTTAAATGGCAAAACGCAATTAAATTTCGAAAAACCCCAAAAGCTTCATTTTTCACAGAACAACAATTCACAGATTTTGAACATTGAACCAGTTTGCTAAGTTGTATGAAATACATACAGACACAACTACACCCGTATATTCTCACAGACAAACGCACACAGACGTAAAATAATCGATGCTGATCGGTCGACTGGAACGCAGAGTGAATCAAGGCGACTTCAATGCGTTTTCTTCGACGATTCGGCTTTTGTCTATTGTTCTGATGAGAGGGGAGAGGGAAGGGAGGAGAGGCGGAAAGCAGCAAATGAGTTGTAACAGTTCAATATTTAATTGTATGCAATCAATTGTAATATTAAGGGAAGTCTGGAAGTCGTTTCCAACTCAATTCTCGTCTTATCTTATGACTGTTGACACCTCGTCCTTGCATCGGTTCTCAAAGTCGATCAAAGGTCCTCCGTAGATCGATTAAGAAACAGTTTCCTTCCTTCCGCCTCGATTTACTCGAGCTTAATACAATTTTCACAGTGTATTTCTCTCATTAATCGAAACTAATTGATAGGTTTAATGTTCGCATGATTCGCTCGCTTGTTCGATTGTTTGCACACTTTGTTTTCTTTATTTTTTCGATTATTATTTCTTGTCGATATTTACATTTCACTCGCACTCAAATCATTTGATTGTTGGCTCTCTTTCATCCATCGATCGCTTTTAAACAATGGATTAATTGCTGTTATCGCATATTGTGAATGTTGTTGTTGTTAGTTTTCATGATGATATTATTTTACAAATACGTTTTCTTATATTTTCTATTTTTCTTTTTCTTATTTTTCTGTTTGCCTTTGCTTTTCCCACTGTTGTTGTACGTCTACAATATTTGCCCAGCAACATGCTCCGATCTCGTGCTGATCGTGTGATCGTTGAGGAATCGCATCAATGTTTGTGGATCTGGACGCTGTGTCCGTGTCCCCTGGGCGTATGAGTAAAGCGTAATTCCTGTGGCGTCTGTAGCCGAATGTTTATCGATCTCAGCACGTTTCACGCCGTGATTTAGGGGTATTGTTAAATTTCATTTTGTAGTTTTTGTTGCACTTGCAGTGTTTTCATTTCGCTGGAATCACTTCGAACTCGTGTCTTCGACTTCGTTTGAGTAATTGTTGGGTCTGCGTCTGGCTCTTGGTGTGGGTTTTGGTTTTGATTTTGATTCCAGCATCCGGCGTCCGACATCCGTTCGCGTGCTCCGACAGAGGTTCGGACAGAAGTCTGGGGTCGTCCCATCGTATCGGATCGGGTTTCGCTGCTCGCATGGAAATCAAGTGGAAATCCCGTCCATTGCAATATCCGGTTGGGTGTAGGATTTGTAAAAAATATTTAGTTATTGTTTAAATATTTGCTTCGCTGCTCTTCTTCCTCCTTTTTCTCCTCCTCTTTTTCCGTCCCTTTCTCCTCCCGCCTTCTCGGCCCTTCTATAAGCAATTGAGAAAATTTTCCATAAACAATTGAAAGTAAAGAGAAGAGTACAAATAAAAACCGTTTTTCTTGTTGATGTAAATATCGCTCATTTCTCGATAATTTCATTACAGATCGCTGCCGATGGACAGACAGATAGACAGACAGTCTGGAGATTCATTGAATAACAACAACAACAACATTCGGTAGACAAACAACCATCGATAGATATCGAAGCATCGGACAACAAGAGTGATAAACGAAACAAACAAAACGTGTGAGTGCAACCGAGATAGAGAGAGAAAGAGAGAGAGAGACAGTCAGACAGAAGTTGAAAACAAGCAGCAGCAATATCGGCAGTTAAACGGAAACGAAGAAGAAGAAGAAGTAGAAGCAGACGAGAGTCGAAAACAAGCAGCCGACCCGAAAAAATTTCAATAACAATTTCAATTCGAAAAGATGTTTATTTACGAAATTGCAATTGAAACGCAATAAAAAGGCGTATTTACGACGAAGTGAGTAGTCGTAAAATCGAGAGAAACATAAGCAAATAGCACAATAATACCAATACCAACAACAATAACATCATCATCAACATAAAGAAGTTTGGGAACTTTTGCAAAAGATTCCCAAGTTTGGAAACGAAATTGCGACGGAATAAAAATATTAATAAAAAAACTAAGAGATTTCGAATGAAAAAGAACGAAAAGAAAATAGTGAAAACAGTTTGAAAACAAATGCAAGATTAGCATAATTTCGCAAAAAACATCGAACATTCGTCAGTGGCTCAAAACTCCGTAAAGTCCAAGATCATCAACGTCATTAGAAAAAAGTCCCGAGATTGAGATCTTGATTTATCATCGATCGGAATAAGGAAAGCAGCGATCTAAGCGTATTGTATTTTGATCCGGGAAGAGAATAAACCTGAAGAAACCAAACCAAAACAAAACAAACCAAACCAAACCAAACCAAAACAAAACAAAGTCAAAGCAAAGACAGTGAGCAGATGAAACAAAGACAACCTAAAGAAAACTTCTTCAATCTCTCTGTAGATTACGACTGTGGAGATATCTTCAGACACAGAGAGGGAAGAGGAGAGAGAAATCGAGACAGAGAGAGAAACCGAAACAGAGAAAGAGAAACCGAGACAGAGAGCAAAAAATTCCCGTGATTTAACGATCCCCATAATTCGCGGAGAGCCGTAAAACATCGGCAACAAAAATATCGCCCCCCTACAACAACAATAATAACAATAAAAACCACATCAACAACAACAGCCGGCAGTTGAGAATCGCGACCACGACCACAGATCGTGGGAAAAAATCAAAACCAAAAACGCGAGTGCGATAAATACCAAAGAGAGAAAAAAATATTATAAAATTTTAGCGCTCTTTCCGCTCACCGATCTCAGCAGCATAAGAAGAGAACGACAACAACAGAGAGCCAGAGGGACAGAGACAAAGAGAGAGAGAGAGAGAGAGAAATTAAATCACGGCAACGATCGAGCGAGAGTTCGACCAAGCACAACGATTGATCGCGATCGTGCTCCGCATTAAAACGACTTTAGTTCTGTCCGCGCTCGCAGTTGCCTCTGGGGGCGCTCCGAAGCAGACGCGTCGTCGATCGGTCGGTCGGTCGGTCTCGGCCCGGGTCTGGATATATATTTCTTCGGCTGCTCGCCGTCGACACTCAGCAGTTGTGCGCGAAACGCTCGAGAGTGAAGATCGGCTCCACTGAAAGATAAACACATACGCGTGCAGTGAGAGCAATTGGCTATAATTCGAAAAGAAATCAAAACAAAACAAAAGACATTGCGAACATTTCAAACAAACATATGTAAACAAAGAGAACAAGAAATTCCTAAATATTAATATTCATAAAAGAATTTCCAATAAGAACTTTGACCAAAAGACAAACACCGACGATCTTCGCGTTGCCAGTGCTTAAATAAAACAAATAAAAGATTTCGTTAAAAATTAAACATCATCCGAGAGAAACGTGAAGCGTTTGTGCGGAAATCAAAACTCTCGAACAAAAGATCTTCGTCAGACAGTCTGTCGGAAGCGCAGTCGATCAGCGGACGTTGATTCGAAGTTGCGGTTGAAGCTGTAATCGAAGAAGATCGAAAACAAGTGATACGAGGATAAAATCCTATAGAAAAAGATTGTGCCAAAAATTAAAACTGCAGATCGCCAAGTGAAAATCTCGAAATTAATAAAAGTTTTCGAGGAATAAGCGAAAAGTTCCAATTGATCAAATTAATCAAAATTCTCCGTGTTGCAAAAGCTTCAGAGGCTCCAGTGAGGAAAGTGATCGAGACAACGCCAGACGTGCTCGAATCAGATCTAGAAGAGTGGAAGAATAGCAACCGAAATAGAGGAGAATCCAAAGAAAGTGTGTCAATCAAACGGCCAGAGAAGAAGAATAATAATAATACCAAGAAGGCGAATCAAATCGAACAGAAGCAGATGTAGGAAAAAGATTTACTTTCTACACACGGTTAATTAAATCAAAATAGAATCAGTGGTGAAAAAAGAAAATAATGAAAATGTGGAAAATAAGAATATTCAACAAATTGAAATAAATAACAAAAGAGAAAGATAATCAAATAAAAACAAGCAAAAGACATTCGAAAAGAATAAATATCGGTTCGGTTGAAGTAAACGTCGAAACGATCGCGTCGACGACGAACACTCAGGTGGTCATTGGCCTGCCGGACGTTCCCGCGCCCACAGTATTATGTTCAAGCATGGCCATAGATTTTGTAATTTTCGGTTTGCTCCTCATCTCGTTCACCATCAATTTGCTGGCCCTCGGCGCGTTCTGGGTGACTCCCGGCTTGCGAACAACGGCTAATCGGTTCACGATCAACCTGCTGATCATCAACCTGATCGGCTGCCTCATCCTGGCGCCGACGCTCTTCCTCAGCGACAACGCCCTGTGGAGCCCCGCCCACCCCGATCGCCCCTATGGCTCGCTCGCCTCCACCTTCGGCTTCGCCTCCGCGGCGGCCGCCACCGACGACGACACAATCGAGTTCTACTCGAAGCCCGGCAACCACCAGATGACGATCCGTCACAATGGGCAGTTGGTCGAGCGCGAGGGCGTCATCCTGAGGCGCAACGTCAGCCACGCCCCCGCCAAGGATGCTCATAATTCCCACCACGACGCCGGCGACGACTCGCGGACGATCGAGACGATCTTCAAGTGCAACCAGACCTTCTGCCAGGAGCTGACGATCGACGAGGGCAGCGACACGATCGTCATCACCGAGATCGAGGAGGAGCACGAGGCTCCCGTGGAGTCGGAGCAGGAACAGGAACAGGATGTGGAATCGCCCTTGGTGGCTCCGGCGCCGGTTCCGGTCTCGCTGCGCTGCTGGTCCATCGACATGGCGGCCGCGCTGGGCGCCCTCGCCGTCCTCCTCGTGGTCGGCGACACCTGGTGCGCCGTCACCGACCCGCTGCGCTACCACAGCCGCATCTCGGGCGTCAAGGCGTGGGTCCTGATCGCGCTCACCTGGGCCCTGGGCGTCTTCTTCGGCGCCCTCTCCGCATTCCGCGAGCTCGACTTCGAGTCGCAGTCGCTCTTCAGCAAACATTTCGACGGCTCCACCGAGTCGCTGCAACATTCCAATGAAGGCGATGATGGGAGATCTCGTCTACAGCTCGACAACGTGGAGTGCGAGCAGCAACATCTTCGGCATGGTCTACGCCGGCGTCTACTTCGTGGTGATCATCCTGCTGCCGTTCGGCTTCGTTTGCGGCATGTATTGGCGGATCTTCAGCGAGGCGCGCGAGAACGGGCTGCGCATGCGTCAGAACGGCTCGTCGCCGTTGCTCCAGAGTGCGCTCAATCTGACCGCCGGACAGCATCAACAGCAGCACCAACAACAACAGCAACAGCAGCAACAACAGCAGCAGCAGCAGCAACAACACCAGAACTACACGAACAGCCTGTGCGTCCACCGCAACTCGCTGACGTCGATGTCGTCGCAGGGCGGCGGCTCCACCATCGGCTGCACCGGCGGCCTCCAGATGTCGATCGATCACCAGCAGCGCAAGAGCTCCCCGGCCTGCCTGCGTCGCGACTCCGCGGCGAAGGTTCTGCTGCCCACGATCTCCGACGACGGCGGCTCCGACGACGCCGACGTCGATGTCGATCTCGACAACCATCTGATGACCGTGATGGAGCAAACGTCGCCGGTGGCGCCCGCTTCGACGCTGCCCGATCGCAATGCGAACAACATCCTGCTGACGCTGCAGACGGCCAGCGGCGAGATCAAGCGCAACTACTCGGCCCGCCAGCTGCCGCTGTTGGGCGCCTCGTCGCAGGACTTCCACGAGACGCAGCGCCTGCATGGGCTGCGCCAGGTCCACTCGTCGCCGAACCTGCAGAAGTACACGCAGCTGCGCCAGGACTCGCTCTCCGACGACAGCTGCTCGCCCCAGATGTTGGGCGGCAACGGCGCCGGCAACACGAACACGTTGACGCGGCCGCACAGCCACCCGCCGCTCTATCGCAGCCAGCAGAGCCAGCAGCACCACCACCATCAGGGACAGCATCACAACCACAGCCTGCACCATCACTCGCACGTCCTGCAGATCCCCGCCATCCACGGCTCGCCGAAGGCCCTCAGCTACATGTCGTCGCTGCGGCATCGCCTCTCGAACGCCTCCTCGCTGTTCAAGTACCGCGAGGAGTCGCGCGCGGCTCGCATCAGCATCCTGGTGGTGATCATGTTCCTCGTCTCGTATCTGCCCTACGGCTTCCTCGTCCTGCTGCAGGCGCACCTCAGTGCGGCGAACTTCGCCCACAGCACCCAGTTGGCGATCTTCATGCTGCTGCTCGGCAACCTCAGCTCGCCCTTCATCTTCGCCTACCGCAACAAGCGCGTCCGGCGTGGCGTGAAGCGGCTGTTTGGACTCGATGCGCGATCGCGCGATCGCCACCTGCAGCGCCAGAGCAGCTCGAGTGGGCGTGGCAGCGGTTTCCTGCATCGGCACAGCAGCGGCAACGGCGGCGGCAACTTCAAGTCCAGCGTCAGCATCAAGCGGACGGGCAGCAAGGTGTCGACGTATTCGTCGAACTCCTGCAAGTACCTGACGCCCCAGAGCTCGCTCGTCAGCAATGGTGGAGTTCATGGAGGATCGGCGTCGTCGCCGGTGCTGCGACCGAACAACAGCTGCAGCACCATCATCAACTTCGGCACACAGTCGTCGACTGCGAACAACAACATTGGTGAGCAGGCGAATGGCAAGAGCAGCGCGAACAACAACAACTCGTACCTCATCGCCAACATCGTGGCCGTGAAGTCGCCGATGGATGCGCCGACGTCGCGCAGCGGCCGACCTCTGCTGCAGCGCGGCATCACGATCGTCGAGCAGATCCCGCTGCCGTCGCCGGGGAAGCTGTCGGACAAACGCAGCATCTTCCACATGTTCTGCCACAGCTCACGGAGCCTGACCCAGTCCTGTGGCCAGGGCGACTCCAACGAGCCGTCCCAGGTGTAGGAGAAGAGCAGTTGCATGGAGAAGAAGGAGAGAGAGAGAAGGAGAATAGCAGAAGAGAGCAGGAGAAGTGTGTCCAAGAGAGAAGGGAAGGTGTGCCAACTAGTGAATACTTCGGAGTTAAGGTTTAAAACTATTATTAGCCATAAGAGTTTAATTTATGAAAACGAAAATAATAATTATTATAATTGTTATGAATTTACGCTTAAGTCGAGGTGAAGCCTTAGAAATTATAGCGAAACGCTGAAGCCCTGGTCGCGTGGGAAGCTTTTGAAGGCGAGAATTCGAAAATTCCGAGAATAGCGAGTTTTCGAAGCTCGAGCAACAAACACAAGATGCAAATCAAACCAAAGTCAGGAAGTTGGCAACGCGATCGCCAAAGGGTCGCCAGAAATCTTCGCAAGTCGATTTGAGAAAGGATCGAATTTTCAGAAGATTTTGGGCCACTCACAGCGCCGGTGCCAACTACCACCAAAGATTGAAAAGAAATTAAGTTTAATTGAAGAGAGTTTGTTTCGATTCAAAGCAAGTGTATATATCAAAATTGCATTTAAAGTCCATAAAGTAGAAACAACACAAACAAAATAAGTATTCAAATTTATAGTACCTCGAAACAAAGAGAAATTCTATAGAAAAAAAAACAACATTTGTACAAATAATACCAAACCGTCGTCATTTTTGAAACAGAATCATATTCATATTTACAAGAAAAGCGAGTAGAGAGATATATTTTCAAAGAAACACTCAATTAATATTGTTATTTAAGCAAAAGATTCCCGCAAAAGTCCCAATGTTTCAGCAAAACCCAAGAATTTAAAACAAAGCAGGAAATCGTAGTCGAACTCGTAGATTAGTAGTATGTAGAAGAAGAGGAAGAACTCCCACCCCGAACTCAGAGAATTGACGAACTCTAGGAATAGAATTCGCCAAATTTTCATTGAGGTCGGGAGAAGGAGAAGAAGCACTTCTAGAGAAAATAAGAAAATCGAACGAAGAGAAAAAACTAACTACAACTAATACCAAAAGAAACAAAGCAAAAAGAAATACAAAACTAAAAGTATTAAAATGACAAAACGTTTCAATTGTAACATTTTAAGCGAGCTTTAATTAACATCTAACAAAAAAAAAATTCTTCAAACATAAACAAGACCGCTGAAGAAGAAATTGAACAGCTTCTTAAAAACATGTAGATGTATGTATGAATGTATTGTATAGAGATTGTTTTCCAAAATATTGAAACAAGAACCAAGTTCTTGAAAAACAAACAACTACAGGATCTGTTATCATATTAATGTTATTTATTTATGCGACTGTTTGTATTGAAACAGCTGCAAATCGATCATATACTACGGTTATTTCTACAATTCCATTACTCTTTCAACCATTGCATAATACACACTTACACACACACACACACATTCAAACTCAAAACATATGCAGCACAGCAACAGAAACTCTCAACTATCATCAAACACAAACACGTTATAGTACATTTTATATTATGTTTTCATATTGAAAACAATATTCTGTATGTTGATAGAAACCCATTTTATATTAATATTTTTATATTAAATTTTATTAATTACTGTAATTATCTTATATTTAGTTTTTCCACAATTTTGTTAACTTTGTTATAGTAACGTAGAAATATATAGAAAGAAAGAAAGAGAGAGAAACTTAAACCTTAAACACAATTAAAGTCAATTTGTTGAATATTGCGTGCTGCGTCAGAAAATACCTCATTAGTTTTTACTTTAAGCTCAGCTTCAACCAGCAACATTTTCTTATTTTTTTACATTGTTCACGCTGCTTTTCGCTCAGTGTAAACCCTCGAGTATGATGGAGATGTGGCAACGTGAGGATAAACAAAAAAAGCAAACATGTTGCCAAATTTCCGATAACTTTTTTTACCATGTTCGAGAGTTATTTTGCGAGACAGGAACAGATTTTTAACACAAACAAAAAGTATTCAATCTTACATTTATTCACACAGAAATCGCTACAGAGAACGAAACAAAAACATTTTGCTAAACATATTTTTTATAAATGTCAAAGAAAAGCTTTACATTAACTTTAAGTTAAACCTTAAGCTGCGACTATTTTTACACTATAAATTATATTCTAATATTAGTTTTTTTTATTTATAATATGAACCTAAGGCTCGAATTTATATTGTATTTCCTATGGATAAGTAGTTTACCGCTATAGCTTTAGAAATACTAGAAAAATGAATGTAATGAAATGGAAGATTGATGAAGAAAAGAAACCAAGAAATGATAAATAAAATGTGATGATGCAAAAACAATTGTACTGTGTATGTAAAACCTCTCAATAAGTATTAATTTAACTTTAATGTACTGTAACTAATAATATATGGAATGCTATTTTCAAAATCCAAACAAATACAAATGCTATTTTTCAATTTAAAATTGGAAAGATGGAAACAACACATGTGACAAATTATAAGAATAGTATGTGAAAGAAAAACAAAAAACAAAGGATGAACAAATCCAAACGAAAACCAAAACATTTCAAATGAATAAAAACATAAATTATGTGGACTTTAGCAATGAAGCTGCATTATTTTCATACAAGTATAAATCTTAAAAAGCATGAGTTTTACTTTTGAACAAAGGCAGGCAGTCGAGAGATAATCACGAGTCAGCTGTTACGGTAAGTGCTGGGAAGAGTTATGACGATGGAAATGGGTGAAGTGCCTCGCCGAGATCCAACACAGAGAGATGGAGAATGTGGTGAAGGGTGCTTCGAAGGTCTCGCGAAGGGAAAGTTATTTCGAGTTTAAGGCCATAATGAACCAATTAATTGCACGTCCTTGGGAAGAAGCAGGTTTATCAAAAACTACTTCTGCAAAAGATGATCCCTTTCATTATGAATAATCCGGGGAACTCGTTCCAGATGATCCCATCCATGAGTCATCGTCTGTTATCTTTGAAAGAACCGTGTAAGTGCAGACCTTAAAAACAACCTTCACGATCTTGTAACACGAATATTTTTACATCTATTCGGACCTTTGCAATCCAAGTGGCCTTTTTGTAAAACCACAGCCGACGTTCTTCCATTTAAAATTATATAATTACCAATTCTTCTGCTGTTTTATTTCTCATTCTCGACTAACAAGTTCTTTCGAGGTTTCACAGTAAGAAAAAAATAAAAACAATAATAACTACGAGTACAATTACAACTACAGCAATTACAACTACAACAACTACGAGTACAACTATAACAACAACTACTACATCTAAAAGAACTACAACTAACAAGTACAACTAAAATTTAATTGCTTGCCAATTGCCATTGTTTTTCTTCAATGCCTTTTGAGTTCTTTTCATACTAAAACTGTTTCGCTCACCTGCTGCTGTTTGATGTTGTTCTTGTTGCTGCATTGGTCGAAGTTCTCAGCTGTTCGCTTTGGCCCGTTCCGAACCACCACCTCCCCCTTCGGACCCTGCTGCTGCTTCCTTTGGCCGAGTTGCAAACTTGACACGAACATGACGACGACGACGGCGATGACGGAGCGGCTTCCGTGCCTCAGCCACCCATGAAATCCGGCTGAACGAACGACGACGACGAATCGACCTAACGACATACCGACAGCCACCTGAGTTATCTCTAATGTTGTTGTTGTTGTTATCGCTGCTTTTGATCATTGTTATTGTTGCCACTGCCACTGTGTTGTAGTTGTTGGGATTTATGATAATATTGTTAATGATATTGCTTTTGTTACTGTTTTACTTATGAGATAATCTTTAGTGGATTTGCATTCGATTAAAGTGGAATGGTCGGCTGCTTGTAGTAGTAGGTGGCAACTCTTCGTACTCACTTCGAGGGGCGGCGGGGGAGGTAAATAATAAAAAAAACGTGCGATACTTTATAGCTTCAATAAATTAAATGAACAATTTCATTGAAATATCAATGCGATAAATCTTTTCTTCGAATGCCATTGTCTTGTGATTTTGTGTTTCGCATGGGTTGAGAAGCGAAGAGAAAAAAGTGGCCACACTGATCGTCGACTACCGATAACACCCACGACTGTGGCACCACTGGCGATCTGTGTTGCAGGATTTCACGATAATTTCATCTGGATTTCGTCAGTTGGGTTCGGTTTTGTTTGCTCAATTTGTTGTTCGGCAAATTTTCCTTCGCTCCACATATTGTTGTGATCATTATACGCGTATATATACATAAGTATATTCTCATAAATTGACGCAAATCTTGGGCGATAATGGGCCGAGGCTCCAGAACGATCCGCTTATCGCAAGCCGAGCACATAAATAGACAGAATTAAATAAAGAATGAATGAATGAAAGAAAGAATAAGACAAAAAATAATAAATATAACAGAGTCAAGAAATAGGTATAAAATTATATTGAATTTGCATAAAAGACACATGTACAAATTAAAAAGAGGAAAATAGAAATTAACAAATGAGAATTAAATAAAAATTAACAAATATAAAACAATAAAAAGCAACAACAAAATAAAATAAAAAATAACAAAAAAATAAAATAAAAAATAAGAAAAAAAACCATCAAATAAAATACAAATGAACAAAGGGAGCAGCGATGGGAGCCAGAGATGCCAGAGGAATGTTAACCGGAAAACGTCTGGTGTTGACGAGCCCCATCATCATGTTTTGTTTTTGCTGCTGTCCACATGCAGGCCACGCTGGCGCCACGAGCAACAAATATTGAATGCTCCCGTGAAGGTTCTTGGAAGACCGAGTTTAGGCAAATCGAGAGGGTGGGGCCGGGGGCGGGCTTCGCCCAAAAACTGTGCCACTCGCACGGTGATTAACGAAGTGTTTACCAGCAGCTTCTCTTGGTAATTATTATGATAACTACGATGATGGGCATCATGAAGGTGATGATGGTGACGATGATTGTTATGATGGGGATGTTGGTGGCTCTGATTATGATTATGGTGACGACGATTATTATGGTGATGACTGCTATGATAATCAAATTGTTGATGACTATCATGACCGTAATAATTATGATGATGCTACTGTTTTTCGGTGGTGGTTGAAGATGTTTTTGCTCTTGTCATTCTCATTGTTGACTTTGTCAATTATGTGGTTGTTGTTGTAGAGGCTGCTGCTGCTGTTCTTAGTATGGTTAAATATAATAAATAAAAGTTGAGTTCGGTGTGACAGCATCGACTGACATTATAAATAACCTCTTTAAATATCTCTCTTTCTCACTCAATCCCTTTTTCCCTTTTATAACTTTAACCAAACATTTTTTGATTTTAATTTCACGATGGAAATTTGTTCAAAAACTTCAGAGAAGCACTCGAAAAATAACAAGAGGAACGTTGTCATCATCGTCATTACCATCATCATCATCGTCGTCGTTGTGTACAACAGTAGCAAAAATGAAAGAAGCCGGTGGCAACGCTGTCATCGTCGTGACATGTGGATTTCTGGTTGGCGTCGCAACGCATCTCATCGCGCTCCCGCCATGGAATCTTCCATGACGTCCCGCTCGATGCGATCCAAAGAAATATAAATTTGCTGTTGTTGTCGCCCTATAAAACACACACACACACAATCACGCACGAGCGAAGGAAAGGCAAACGAGTGGGAGCGAGAGAAAAAGTTACGAGGGACCAAAATGAGTACTTGTTTTAGGACTCGTTGGCTAAAAGTAGTTGGGAAATTATTCTCCGGTTTATATAGTTGAGTCAAGTTAATGCCTTGTAGTAGTTGTTGATGATGTTATTGTTGCTCCTGTTGTTGTATTTGTTTCTGTAGTTGTTGCTATTGTTGTCGTTTTTGTTGTTTTAATAGCGAACTCCTGGAGTTATTTCGCTGGGAGGACTTTCGTGTCAGCAGCAATGCATAAGTCAACAACATTATTTCGAGGACAAAGAGAAATATGTTCACAGAGAAAAGAAAAATATGAAAATCCATATCATGATTTTCCTTTTCGTTAATATCGCCAAGGGAACCAGAGAAGGGCTTCAAAGAGCTTGAGATAAACGCGTTTCGAATAAAATTTCAATAGAGTTGTGAACGAAATCTCAATAGAGTTTTAAATTAAATCTAAATACAGTTTTATATAAAATCTCAATAGAGTTTTGAAGTAAATCTGCATAGAATTTTGAATGAAATCTCAATAGAGTTTTGAAGTAAATCTAAATAGAGTCTTGAATAAATTCTCAATGAATTTGAGTAGCAATTAACTGTTGACGATGTTTGAACCACGTTCTAATGGCACTTGAGCCCAACTTGATGAGCAGACGATTTTATTCTGCTCTCATCAGGTATTTAATTATTTTTCGGATGAATTGGTGGTGGAAGAAAACATTTTTTGTTTTTTTTTTTAGTCGAAATGAGTTTTATTGCGCGTTAAATCGTTACACGCGCCCTCGCCTCGATTCGAGTCCGGAGTGAGTCAAAACTCACGAGTAATTAAGCGGTGACCGCAGAAACAAAATCGACAACAACATTAACAACAGGCCAAAATGGCTGCCAACGGCCATAAGCAGATTCCGCCATTAATCATAGGATCAACTGGTCTCCAGTCTCCATAAGAAGAGACAAACAACAAAAAAATTCGAATAGAAAATTCAATACGTAAATTAGAGAAAAATAATAATTAGAAAAAAAAAATAAGCAATAAAAATGAAATAGAATAGAAAAATAAAAATAAATAAATGGAAAAAATATAAAAAAAAATATAAAATGCAAATATTTAAAAAAAAAATTATTAGAAATAAGTAATAAAAATGAAATAGAATAGAAAAAATAAAAATAAATAAATGGAAAAAATTTATACTTAAAAAAAAAATCATAAGTATAGGCAAAAATTTAAATGTTAGAAAAAATAGAACAAACAATTGGTAATAAATGTGTTTCATGAGCTCATGCTTTTAGCTCAAGAAACTTTCGAGTCCACATAACAAAAAAAAAGGCCGAAGAAAAAATGAAATTATGGATCTACGCCCACTTTCGGTATATAGAACCAGTTGGAGGTGAACTTAAGATATTTTCTTTTTATTGACTTTTGTTTTTGTTTTTTCTAGTGCAAAGAATTAATTTCTGAAGTTGCGGCTGTTGGCAACTGGTTATGGCCAAATTCGCCACCCCAGTCGATAACCTACTTAAGCCAGCAGCGAGGGGAAAATTCCACATACATATCTTACAGTTTCATCTGAAGCTAATGCGATTCGGGTATTATTTTCATACACAATACGACAGTTGAATGGATTTTTTAAGGCTTCACAATTTTAATTCCGTTGCTTTATTCTTGATATTATGACAATTTGTATTATTCGTTTTTTCTCTTTTATTTATATTTTAATTTTGTTTTTAATTTTTTGTAAATATTGTTTGCATTTGGATAATACATTTATTAGTATTCAATAAAAAATGTTTTGTTTGTAACTAAAATATTATTTGTCTTTATTTATCATATTTTTTTGGATTATTATTTTTTTCAGCACTTTTTTTCATTAATTATTTGAAATTTTTTTTCCATTTTGGTATAATATTTATTATATTCAATTAAACTATTTTTTGGGTCTAATTAAAATATATTTTGTATTCGGATAAGATTTGTTTGGATTGGATTTTTGTATCATTTTAAAATTTTTGTATGGCATTAAAACCATTTTTGTATATAATTAAAATATTTTTTGTATTTAATTAATTTATTTGTTGGTTTTCATTTAAAAGATTTTTGTATCCAAACCATTTTGTAGGTTTTATTCATTTAACACTAGAAAGACCGGAGCGGTCATTTTGTCCGTTTTTCGTTTTAAAATCTGCATAATTCGCACAAATGAATATTTAAAAATATTTCCTCTCGTGACTTTTATTTATTTGAATAGCTTTTTAGAAAGCATGTGAAGTTACATAAAATTTAATTATTGTTTTTGAGATACACTGACCCATACCTAGAAAGACCATGAGCGGTCATTTTGACCGCTAATGAGAAATATAGGGTCATAGCTATATAAATCGTCATAAGAGCATTTTGTATTGCATTTTTTATTATTTTGTAAAACAATTGATCCGAAAATATTACTTTTTTATATTTGCGACACAGTTGCCACACATGGTCATGTTACAACTATCATAAAAATTTAATTGTTCTGTTTTTTTTTACTTTATATTTATTTGGCATTGGAGTCTTTAGGAGCCCTATGACTTTTATTGGCTCTACTTTCCAGAGTTGAGCAAACCTGCTCTTTCACTTATTCCTATATGAGCTCTGAAACCAACTGAAGTATATAATTTTTTCGGGATATGTTTTTGTCGGTTGTTGTGTTATATATACATATACATATTATCCATGAACTAATTCCAGCTATATCCAGAATATTATAAAGAACGTGGACGGGCCATCTACTGCTTACTGCCCTGACCGAATACTTGCGAGCCATTTGATATGCCATATCTACACCATGTTATATCTAAGTCCAAATGACTTACATTTTATGCACCGCGAGCATATAATAAATAAATGCATCAAGCTCATCCAAAGACTTGAACCAATTCAATTCACCAATTCATTATTATGAGGAAGAGTCGATTCGTCAATATACAATCGTCAAGCAGAAATAACTTTATTGTCTTCCACATTTCGATTGGCGTAAGAAGTTGGCCCTCCAACTTCCCTTAGTATATTTCTGCGACAAAGACATTCTACTTGAGTACTTGTACAATGGTTCTTATTTTGGATGCATGTCCATACCATGTTACGTTATAACCAATTTTTAAATTATATTATTATTTTCTTATGATAACTTTTCGCACACTTAGCCTTGCAGTCGTACTTGGAATTTCCATATCTATTTCTCCGTCTGATTTCGTATCATCTGATGAGGAAATATTTATCTCGGGTACAAAATCGAAATTGGCATTCTCAGAAAGAGTGTCTCCTATATCTTTTAGTCGTAATAGTTCTATCGATATTTCAGCCTTTGTAAGATTTCTACGCACATTCATATTATTTTCAAAAAGCAAAATCACAATTCATATGTTTATTGTACAAGTTTCAAAGTTTAACTGATAAAATCGAGTGTACTTTTGAACGACACTATTCCAAAGACTGCATTTACCGTTAAGTCTGAAACTGAACTTCTTGCAGTACAAAGCAGAGAGTGGATTCTGTGTTGCTTCATGTATATATATATGTGATATATACGTTTGTATGTATATTGTATGTATGTTTATGTTATATATATAAGGTAACTTCAAATTAACATTATGTTGTTAACAACATTCTGTTTTAATAAATAAAATGCAGACATGTGTAAAATTAATCAATAATAATAGCCCTAGCGGTCAAATTGACCGCTCATGGTCTTTCTAGGTGTACGAAAATTCCGGCCTTTCTAGTGTTAAAATATATAAAATTCATATAAATTATTTTATGCATTTATTGAAAATATTTGTTTTTTCAAATATTTCTCTTGATTATTTTGTATGGACAGATGCGTCATACTTGTTGCCAATTTGTGGCAATAAGAGTGAGTTTTTGTCGACGACCAAAAAACCAAAACAATAAGCGCGACCTTAAAAACCACCTGTCTTTGGAGCCAATGTCGTCTCGAGTGCTTCCTGCCTTTTTGGCTATCGACATGGCGAAAAATTAACCACATTCGCCAATGCGAACGCCGCGTTTTTATGGTCAAAATCCATAAATCCCATAGCGGCTGCGACGTAACGTCCAGTGGTGAAAAATGATGGCACCACTCGATGTGATCGAATTTCATTTCAGATCTGCGTAAATCTCGATGGATGACGCGGCGACCTACTTAGGGCGAGGGCGACTCCGAAGGGCAGTCGGGGGAAAAACCAAGATGGATGGAAAAACACTTGCAATTCATGCGAAGATGTGGAGTAAATAAAAACATCAGGAAAAACTCGTCATTAAATTGATTACTGTTGTTGCAGGACACATTTGTAGAAATGAATACTCCATGAAAAGTCTTCTAGACATATCATATGAGCCTAGGTTATGGTTATGGCTCGATGTAATCAGCAGTAAAGCGAGAAGATTGAAGACACTAAAGACAAAAAGGGCCATCGGGATTTAAGAGAGTGCGTGAGAGAGCCCTTAGCCTAGGTTATGGTCTGTGAAAGCTTTCCTATCGCATCGATGGTTTTATTTATCATCAAAATGCTTTCCAACCTGACCTGAGACAAGAGTTATTTCGATGGATATTTTTTAAGATTTAGAAATAATGACTTAAGTGAAATTTTTATATTTTTTTATAAATATAAATCAATTTTTTATAAATTTTTAATTGAACTTTTGTATATATTAAATTTTTATATTATATTTTTCTTATATTATTTATTCCATTTTTAATTTTATTATTTCCTTGTTTAAGATGAGAGTTTTTTTTCCTACCAAAGTAAATAAATAATGTCTGCAACATTGTTGCAATGACGGACATTAAAAACTAAATTATAGAAATTGACATCGTTGCTCAGAAAATACAAAATCAAATACTATTCAACGGAAAAATAATAAATTTGGTGAAATTGTCAAAAGAGTTCATAAATTTTCCACTCACATGCATTCGAATGAATTATGCGAGAACTTTCGTCGTAAACCTAATTAATAGAGATTTATTCGGTGTACGCAAATCCTCTACCAACAAAATGATTCATAAACTTCAGAGACTAGAAATACAAAAACAACAACAATAATAACAACTACAACAAATATAACAACTTGGAACAGAAACATCGATTGAATTCAGCAACCACAAACCGTGGAAGCGTGTGCAGCAACACGAGTGGCAGCAACATCAGGGCAAATCACATCAGCGACGATGCATCAGCAACGACACAGCTGTGACACTAACACCATCAGAGGAACCAGAACCATTACAGGAACCAACCATATCACAGTAACCAACACAAGCACAGGACCCAACAATATAATGGGAACATAAACAGCACAATAATGGGGACAGTGGCATCATCATCATCAGCACCAGCATCAACAGGAACAGAAATTTGTGCCCGCCATTAAAAATAATATTTTCGTCAATGCAATGCAAAAATTTTTTTGGCAACAAATGCAAACGAGCAGGCCGCAAGTGGCCGAAAAACTTGGTCGAAACATTCGCTGATGGCTTCATAAAGATTTCATCAGGTCGTTGGAGGCATCAGCGGGATGTTTTGAAATGAGCCGGCGGCGAGTAAAAGTGGGGGTGGAGTCAAGCAACAGTTGAGCCTAATGGGCTGCGATTACGTTTGATGGAGATCAAGAACAAGAATAACAAGTGAGCAATAATAACAAGTGATTCGACTAATATAATTATATTGACGTAGGAATTGTAACAGGGGGACTAATAACAATGATTCAAAGAATATAGAACACAATACCAAAAATTAAAAGAACATTAAAACCGAAACAAAGTTTAAACGAATATAAAGAGCAATAAGAACAATTGAAAAAACATTAGGAATAACAACAAAAATTGCAAGAACAACAGCATCAATTGCAACAACACCAACAATAATAACATTAATCTTAACAAAAATAACATTAATTGCAACAACAACAACAATATCAATTGCAACAACAACGTACAACGTCGCAGTCTCCACTAATGACCCGCAAATAATTAGCAATTCCAGAGAAAACGATCTGCGATCGCTTCCCTTACATTTAGCAAATCACTTTCCAAACAAGCACGCTTATTCACGGCGATCAGATCATGACTCGACGTATCTACACGACCGAGCACCCTCCGATAAGGCGTGAAATTCTCCGATCGGTTTTTAATTACCCAATTTTCTATACAATGTTTAACTTCGTGTTATTGGTATTGGTTCTTCCTCGTTTTTCGTTTCTCTGTTTTCAGACGATCTCCTTGTGTAAACAAATGGTTTTCAAACGATTGGCAAAGTCTCCCAATTGCCAGAGGTTGGGATTTCCATGGAACAATAAAAACGAAACCACACGGTACCGCGATGGACTTTTCCGTCCCATAGTAACCAACGGTCGTTATCGCAAAACCGAATGTGGAGCAATTAAGGGGCCGAGCGATGACTACTTCTACTGCTGTGTTGTTATCGTAACCGATCGCGGGATTACGATAATATTTCACCGATGAGTGTGCGAGCGATAATTTCAAAAAAAAATATGTGCATTTAAATACCAGGGAGTGACAGGGAGAGAAAGTCACAGGGGATAGTGGAGAAAGGGAGAGTGGAGAATACTTAGTAGGCAGAAAGGAAGGGAAAAGTACGGGAATGGAATGATTAAAGTTCCTGGGCAATTAGTTGCAGCTGGTCAGACAGACAGGTCGACAGGCCAACAACAGTCACAAGCCACAAGCAGATACGCCCAACTTGTTGAAAAATTAAAAAAAAATAAAGAAAGCGATTGATGGATACTAGGAAAAGCCGTTTGATTGCTCGTTAAAAAACTCATTAATCTTATGGCTAGATAATTAATAATTACAATAAACATCAATTACGATATCGAAAGCAACAACAAGAACGATGGTAGGAATAACAATAAGAGAGATGGCAACAACAACAATAGTTATTACAACAAAAATAATAGTTATAGCAATAACAAGAGAGTTAGCAACAACTAGAATTGTTATAGATATACAACATAGATAACAATAAAAACAAGAACGGAAGCAGCCACTAGATTTATAACAAAAACTACAACATCCCCAACAACAACAACAGCTTAAGTTCCAGTACACAATCAGTCAATAAACTTTTCAATGACACCGAAGACACGTACACGCACACACTCGCACACCACTTGGCAGCCCTTTAAGAGCCCTCACTTTAAAGTGTTGCCACCTCATTACGATGCGAGCACTCAATGAACTTGGCCCTAACACAAAAATCGAGAGGAAAAGAGAACGAGATGAAAATGATGAAGAGCTGCATTCATTGAAAATGAGGCTGTGGGCAATGGATTTTTTACGCCCGAGGGAAGTTTTCTAGAATATTTTAATGGTGCTTTAAGAAGCCGCACATTCACTAAGATTCACATTGAACAAAATACAAAACAATGATTTTATGAGCACGAAACGAACGCCATGTCGGAAGCTTCCAGACACAAAAACTATAAAGTCGGCAAGGTTTCTTCGTGGTTAATTAATTTAAATTTAAATAATTAATTAAGTGCCTTCGTACGATTCCGCTTCGGCTTTGCAGGAAGGTATTTTCAACTTGAGATCATTACTTGAAATGGATCGAAAGACGGGCGGGCGATGGTTTCTTACACAGAGGATTTAATGAGTTTTATTTGTTTCCGCAAGACCGCCGATGATGAGGGGGGGGGGGGGGATGAAGTAGAGGAAATCGTCTTTTAAACAATTCTATTTGTTTTCGTCTCTCGGGGAGTTTCTGAGTTTCTGAGTTTCTCCAGGTTCATGGCCCCTGGGTGGCTGCTCCTCCACCTTGACTGCAACCGCAACCGCTTCGACAGAGGCCGCCAGATGAGCACTGAACGATAAGCTGATAGTGGCAGCACCAGCCGCCCACCCGCCGCGCCGGGGTTGCCACCCTGCATTCGGAATTCGGCGACCGACCACATCCGATTCCCAGCCCGAGATAAACGCTCCATTATTATTTTGACTCCCCCACCTGATCTGGTGTGACCCTGATTCTTCTGATTCTTCTCTCTTTCTCTCTCTCACCATTCGGTGCGGTAAACGCAAATAAATAAACAGTGGGTGAAAATATAAGAAGAAAACAAAAATTAAAATAAAAATAAACAAAGGTAAATACCGCAGCGAGAATGAAACAGTGGCGAGCGGGAAATTAAATTTGTTTGAATTGCTTTTTTGCACGAGTTTTTCGCGTGAAATTTACGACGAGTTTTTCACTCGCGTCCATTTGCTGCGGTTGAGGTTCATGAGTTATCATGTTAAAATATTGTTCATTTTTTCGCTTGAGTTCACGAGGTGTTGCTTATCGGAAATCCTTTAAATTCTCTATCTCTCTCTCTCTGTCGTTTTCTCTCTTTGTCGTTTCGTAATCGCTTTCCTCGCTTGTGCAAAGCAATAAAAAAGGATCTGCGACTAAACGACGAGAGAGATTACAAGGGAGAAAGGAGAGGATGGATAATGGGAGATAGAAGAAGAGAGTTAGAGGGTGAAAGAGAGAGGGAGAGAGAGCGGGTGGTGATGGGTCTTTTTCTAAATATAAACAGTTTAGGTTTAATGAATTCCGAAGATGTCTGGGTTTACGAGCGACCACATAAATCTGCTGCAGCGAAACCTGCAGGCAGCCGTCGCATTCATTCCATTCAGCCCGATGCAGGAAGCCATTGTCTCACTCTAACACCGATTAAGGCAGAGGGAGAGAGAAAGAGAGAGGGAGAGAGAAAGAGAGAGGGAGAGAGAAAGAGTGGGACTGAGAGAGAGAGATAGAGGAAAGATAGAGGATGGAAAATGAAGGAAGAAAGAAAATCTCAGAAGGAATGTGTCCTTGTGTATCCTGCTTGTCGCATGCGATTGCGTTTTATTGTGCATTGTCTTGGACTATGTTGTTGTTCGTGCTGTTGTTTTTGTTATTGTTGTTGTTCTTTTTATTCTTGATGTTGTTTTTCTTGTTGATCTTATTGCTGTTGCTATTTTTCTTGTTGTTCTTTGTTGAGATGTTCGGCTCGTGACAGTCGTAAATGAATTAATTAAGTTGATGATGATGCCAGATTTTTACGATGCCAATAAGCCCGAAGGGAACTCATAACAACAAGCATTAGAACTTTATGAGCTGTCCAAGAGCTGAACTCTAAGAAAATGCAGACGACATGCAGCGGAAAGAAATCTCGAAGGGAAGACAGAGCAAGAAAAATCATAGATTCTGCGAAAAATCCAGTTATTTCTTTTCTTCGATTTCTTTAGTTCTCAACAGAGATTCCTTAATTAGAATTCTTAGTTCTTATAATTAAAATTAATGAACAAATACAAATCTCGATTTTCCTGGAAGTTATTTTTTTTATTTCAAATTACCTAATGTTCTATTCAGTGTTTTCAGTATTATTTATTTTCAGAGAATTTTTATTTATAACTGATTTCTCGATTTCTCTTTAAATCATAAATTCTGCTAGAATTCCAATCCATATTCTTATAATCCAATAAAGAGTTAAGTTTTTTGTTCTCTTAATTAATTACAATATTTCTTATTATTGTTTAAAAAATTCAAACTTTTAATGTTCCTGTAAGAAGAATAAATTTTGTTCAAAAATTCATCTTATTTTTAAATCTTATTTCTGAGAATTTTTTACTTCATACTCATTTGCAATCCCTCGACCTCACTTTAATTTCGAAAAGCATTCGTTATTTGGGCGAGAGGGGAAGGCGGACGGGGAGGGCGTGGCAGTTGAATCAGACTCAGGCCCTCAGGACTACAGACTACGACATGTTCTCTCGTTAGCTGCCGGGCAAAACAACAGCAGGGATTTTTCTCTGGCTTATCTTTGGGTACGACGTGAATTTGTCTCCAGATTCAATTGTCTTTTTCAACCGAAATTGCGCCAACGACGTTTGTAGCTCGGGTGAAGGAAGAGGATGGGACAAGGAGAAGAAGTGAGACAAGGGGAAGAAAGAAGACAAGAAGACGAAGGGAGACAAAGGGGTAGAAATAACATATTCCGACCACATGCACTGGTGAGTGTGAATGTTATTTATTTTCTCCATCTCCATCATATTCATACATTGTTTTTGTCTAATAAGGCTTTGTTTTTCTTGGCAGCCAAAAGGCAACATCGACCGACAACAGAATATCCATATCATCATCTGCCAAAATAACGTTAGACAAAGAGTTGTTATTGTCTCGAGAAATTGTCAGGGACAAAGATGATTACTTTATTCTTCTCATGCTCATCCCGAGCATGGATTCACGTTTTTATCACACTTAGCGCCAAAAGTTCCTATTTTTCCTATTTTGTTTATGATATTTTTTAATAAATTCATAGGTTTTTTTTGTTAATTTTTCCTTAAATATTTGCCTGTTGTTGAGTGTGGACCATGTGGTGGTGTAAATGATTCATCAGGCGTCAAAACAGGACCCAATTTAGCAAATTCGATTATTGTTGATGTTTTTCCAGCGGATCGAATGGTCGCAAGTGTTAATGGAGTTGTTTTGTGTATTGATTAAATTGTTGCCAAATCAGTTGGCGTTGTTTTTACGGTGCGTGGGGTTGTTGTTCTCGGTGTTGCCGTTGCTGTTTTTATTGCTGATTAGACCGCCAGTGAATACCAATTGGCAATCGTATCGGTTTGTGGCCAATTTTCGTCCATTCAAAGTGTGTGGTTTTGAATAATGAGAATGCTTTGGTGTGGTGTGATTTTATTCTGATTTCGGGTTTTATTTAATTGTGAATTCACAAATTCGCTTCGTGTTAAACTTTCATATCGGGTTTGATTTCTCGGAATGCAGACAGACCTTGATAGGAAAATTTAAATCTGTTTTATAGACAAAGCGTAGTTTTTTGTTTGTTAGATCGATATAAAGTTCATATAGTTTTGTATTATTATTTTTTAAACTTTGTTCTCTTTGGATTTCTTTTATTTCAAAAGCCAAAATTAACATCTATATTGGAGTTGAAATATTTTGGCATCAACACTCAGTTGTCTCTGCATAAATCGAGAGAGAATAAAGTTCAGAGGAAACATTTTGGATTCAGAATTCTCCCGACAGACATTATTATTATAATTATTTTGGGAATATCTTTGCCATGAGAAATTTTGATCAATCATACGCCCCAGCGACCCATGCATCAAAATCATCATCATACCATGGGGAGATAGAGAGAGAGACAGAGTTCGCACGCATTAGTTGCATAAATAATCGATATGTTTAAGATGCACAAAGGCACATATGGACAAAAGCACACATGGATAGAAATACACATGGATAGAAATATACATGGACACAAGTACACATGGATATGAGTACACATGGACAAAAGTACACATGAACACAACTACAAATGTAAATATCGGAACTCATACGCACATGAATACGTCTACAAGCAAGCTATGAATTAACCCATAAATTGTGCCGATGAAGACGAAGACGTCGACGACGGCGATTTCCTACGCAGACGATTCCATTGCGGTTTGGCCATGAATTACCAATTCCCTCAAGAGAAAACCCGTTCGCGTGGCACATGTTGAATAAATTCCCATGCATGCACGAGCACAGAGACATGAACTACACACACACACACAAAGACAGACGCATTGACACAGACATAGTGGAGCGAAGAAACGAACGCCGACAGGCATACAAACGAATGCAGTTTCTTTCTCTTTTTCTCTCTCTACGACGTTCGCTCGTTCGTTCGTCCTTGACTGCATGTGCTCCGTGTGAGCTTTCAAAAAATTTTTTGTTTTTAATTGTTGTTGTTTTTGTTGTCTTCATTGTTTTTATGGTTGTTGTCTTTAGTGTTGATGTTATTTTCTTTGTTATTCTTCTGTCTGTTTTTATTCTTACTGCAACCCACCGTCGTTTTTGCTGTTTTTGTTGTTGTTATTGTTGCTCTTGTTATTTTTGTTATTATTTTTATTGTTGTTATTCTTATTGTTGTTGTTGGCGTCATTACTGACATGCGGCCGGTTCAAGTTCAAGACCAGACCACGCTTGACCACGCCCCCCGCCTCCTTTTGAACAGTTTTTTCTTTTTTTTGTCTTCCTTTTATCTTTTTCTTGCAATAGACAAAAAAGCCGAAGTGAAGAAAAAACTACCAACTATCGATTGGCCTAAGAATCCTGCGATTGTTGTGAACTAAAAGTTGGTCGTTGGTAGAGATTGCAATTGTTGTTGTGGATCTAAAACTTTTGTTGTTATTTATGTCTTAGATTGTTTTTTTTTCCTGATTGTTTTTTTTTTGTATTTTTTTTTTGTATTTATTGGTATTGTTATTTTTTCCAGTAGTTGTTAAAACAATTTTTTTTCTAATTGTTATTATTGCACCTTTTTATTATTGCCACTAACGTTGGTGTTTTCCATGTGGTTGTTGTTGTTGTTATTTTTCCAACAGTTCTTGCTCTATCTTTTTCACACACGTTTCTTCGTTGCGAAGTTTATTTTCTTCTTACTTTTCTATTAGTCCTTTAATAACAGCTTGCAAAAGTGCAAATGTGTGAAGGTGTGTGTGTACACAGGAGGAGAATGTGTGAGATATACGGTTGTGTGTGTGTGTGTGTGTGATGAACCCTGGATTCCACCATGTTGTGTTTTTCCTTCCGGGTTCCAACATGTTGTGTTGTTGGAGTCATTTCCACCATGATGTGTTGTTGCAGTCATTCTCACCATTTGTTGTTGGAGTCATTTTATCTTTTGTTGTTGGAGTCATTTTCACCTTTTGTTGTTGGAGTCATTTCCACCATAAAGTGTTGTTGCAGTCATTGCTGTTTATACATTCCTTTGGCTTGTTTTTGCGTCTGCTCTCGATGTTGTTGTTTTCGTTGTTGTTGTTGTTGTTGTTTTTATTAGAGCAGCTCGTGTGGGGTTCGCATGTGCAAAGTTCGCATAAACAGGGGGCGTGGTTTTCGCGCCCCTGTTGGCGCCAGACTGTATGTCGTGCAATGCAGCGAACGAACCCTCGGCATTAAATCGCAATTTAAGATGATTTAAGGAAGTCTTTGTCGCCGGATGCGGCGGAAGTAAAGGAAAGATATTTTTATTATTTTTTTTACTGCCACAAGCAAGATGCAGTCGAGACTTAACTCCTTAAGGACGGATGATATCGATCGATAACTATTTAATTGTAATAACAATGGTATCATAACAATGGCAAAAGTCAAGATTTAATCGAAATACTGCGTATTAAGAAAGTTATTCGAGGCGTATGATGAACATTAATTCCACTCAATTGAGTGTGATCAGAAATCGAGGTCAAGTCGGCAACAAAAACATTCGAACAAAAACAACAACAAAAAACAGATAAACAAACAGCGAATATAGTTATAAGAACAACAACAATATAATAGCGGAAACGATTACAAAAACAACGACAATAGACGACGAATTATTAACACGAAACACGAGTTCAATCAACTCTCGAGGGAGGGAAATAGAGAGAGAGGAGGTGACAAGGAGAGTGATAGAGGGAGAAACAGAGAGAGAGAGAGAGCTTATGAATCAAATCCATTGCTCTTACATTAGTTCTTCAATACTCAACTTCCCAAAAGGGAACGGCCTGAATTCATAGAAGGAAGGAAGGATAGAAGGAAGGAAGGATGGAAAGAAGGAAGTATAGTAAAAACAGCGAAGACCTTCAGATAAAGAGTCAAATTTCATTTGGCAATTTCAACTAAAACTTTCCACCAAATAAAAGCCTTCAACGGCACCGGAAGCCAAACAACGAAAATATATTTTATTAATAAATATATCTGCTTATCATTCTACATAGCAAATTTAAAGAAGGCATTTTATTATTTAATTTAAAATGAGTATTCTGTCTATTCAGAGGATAATCATTGTTTGATCTATTAATACTTATTTAGCACTTTAAATCAATGTCTGTCTAAGCGCTGACGATGAATGTGTAAATAAGTCTTTGCACACCGTTTAACACAATTACTTTTGGTCCACAGAATTCATGCTTCCGGTTTCCCCATCCGTCTATTCATCTCTCTGTCGATCTGTCTGTCCATTTGTCTTTTCATCTCTCTGTCTGTCTGTCGTATGTCTGTCGCTAAAAATCAACCATTTGGTACGTTTACCGACTGATAAATATTTCTGCAAACTCTCTGGGAATGACTCTAATGAATGAAAACCAACTGACGAACAATTGTTAAGATCGAACAACCGAACAACCCAACGACCAACCGACCAATCAACCAACCGACCCAACGACTAACCGACCAATCAACCAACCGACCGACTGACAGATTGAACGATTGACTGACTGACAGACATTTCTATACATCGACAAACTGACAGCCATTCATAAAGACTCATCACAAACACAGCTGGGGCACTTGGGGCGAATCGTTGGAATTAATGAATGAATGTGCGAATGAAACGATGTGTTTTCCATCTTTCATTCAGTTTTCAGCACAAATACATGTAACCGAATGGCTTTTCACGCAAATAGCATTGGAGTGAATGATTGAATGAGAAGCACTGGGAGTTTTTACGGTATTTAGTGGGGCATAGTTGAAGCGAAATAACTGGTGAGTCATTGAGAAATATCTAAATAATATATAAAAAAATTATAAATAATGAAAAATGATTTGGAATCATATAAAAGAATATTTGGTAAATTAAAAATCGAATATGAACGAAGAAATATTTAAATAACAAAATTCTTTCTGTAAAAAAATGTATGGAGAAACAGTTATGAAAAAAAGTTATGATAAAAAATAAGAAATATAAAAATAAAAAATAAACACATATTAAGAAAAATATATTTATGCTGCAAAAGTTGTTTAAAAATAAATATATTTGTTAATTATTTTATTTTTTGATTTTTATTTTACTATTTTTTTTTTTTTTTTGATTTTTGCCTTTTCAGTCCTCCTTCTACGAAGATTTAATCCATGAATGTTTATCGGATTTTCTCCGATCAGGTGTTTCTTGATATTTTCTAACGTTTTCACGGTTATTGGGTTGTTGTTTATCTGGTGATTTTCGTTGCCATATTGTTGTGAAATCATGTGATTGTTGTTGTTTGAGCTGTTACAGATTATTGCATGTTAATTGTTCGAAAAATATGTGAGAAAATATTTATTTGCTGAAAGTCATAATTATTATCAATGTATAACTATGTGTTTGTGTGTATGAATTTCTCATTCAGAAATACAATTGAATTACATTTTGAATAATAACTCAAACATTAAACACTCAGCAGGAAGCAAATGGTCTGAGGTCATGAGAGGTTATTTCATAGTAGTTAATGGGAATTATTGAAATTAATGTGAATTATTATTGTGAGTGAATTTGGAAAATTCTCCCTCATTAGCGAATTATTCAAAATATGTTGCACACTAACACATCCACAGGACGACTCATATTCCAAGGACGATCCTCGTTCCAAGGACGACAGGTATTTATTGAACTTTGGGATGAATGTGAGGACTGAAATAATCGGTATGTTAGGATTTAACCCAGAACTAGGCGTCAAATGCCATAATGACTCCAACAACAATATGTATTAACAACCCCCTAAGGCCAAATCGACAGAACACATTTGAATGTGCTTTAATAGAGAGTTTCCAAGAGATAAACAGGTGAAAACATTTGTATATAAACAGAAAGTTCGAATCGAACTACAAACGATTTTGTGTTTGTAGAATTTTCGAAAAACCAAAACAATGGAAACTTTTACTGATTATATTTGGTAGAATTCCACGAGGCCAAGATATCTAGGAATGGGAAAATTTATATTTATATAATTACAAACAAAATTTTAATAGAATTCAATTTATATAATCTAAAAACCCACGAGATTTTGATATTATGAGATTTAATTTCTATTAAATAGGTTATGTGTTAAATAATATCACATAATTTAATTTAATTAGCCCAATATTTTGCAAAACATATGCGGAACAAAGACAAAGTAAATGACAAATTACAAAGTAAAGTTTGTTTTTAATTTGAATATTAATTAAATGATTATACGTTGAAGTACAATGTCATCGAAAACAATTTGAATTACTATAACAAGAAAAAAATAAACCACTTAAAATGAAAATATTCAGTGAACAAATTTTGAAATATCTATTCAGAAAAAAATACATCGATTTCAGTTTGCGATGGGATGGATGAAGTGTGGATGTAGAATGGGGCCAATTATATAGGAAATCGGACAGAAATCAAACGGCGGCAAGGTGTGAATAGGATCGAGGTGCAAACTGGAATGAGGTGTAAAGCGCTCCAAGTGTAAAATGCTCCAGGCGTAAAATGCTCGAGGTGTAAGAACCAGGTTGCGTGGTGATGATTTTCCTTCACCGCCAGCTCGAGTTCATTTGCCATCAACTTGGCGCAGCCCCGTGTCATGCGCGCTTCCGCCCTCACATCATTAGTGGGGCCTCCTCAATAACAACAACAACTATAACAACATCAACCAAAATATACAACACCAAGCTATACAACAACAATTTATACAACAAAGCAATTAATTTACAAAGCTTTCAACCACCTACGTCGACTTTGTTATGATTTCGTTTTGAGGTTTTAAACTCTTTGGTTTGAATAGATTTTGTTACAGATCATCGATCTCCAAATGAGACTGAAGTGAAGTTGAAGGAGGAAGAGAAGTAGGGGGAGGAAGAGAAGTAGGACGAGGAATGGAAGTAGGGGGAGGAGTGAGGTTTGAGAAGAAAAAACCAACAAAAAATGATCTAGAAAAATGCAGATGTGGCCGCGTCCGATAAAAGATTTTTGTTAATTGAAAATTCAACCAAATTTAAGCACCTGTCGATGGGGCGAAACAGATGCGCCCACAAATGGTCTGTGGATCATTTGGATTTCCTTTTTTCTGAGAATGTTCAGATAAGTCGTGGATAAAAAAAAGAGTATTGGATGATTGAATATATGCAGAATTATAATTGGAGTGTTCGTAAAGAGGTCACAAGAATGGTAATGAGATCGATGACTATAAATGTTTAATCCCAATGGAATTGGATAACAATAATCCTATATATAATCCTATCCTATAATCGAATTGAAAAATATTTACATCACACTTGAGTTCACCAAAAATTACAATGAACTAGATATCTTAATTATAATTATTGTCCTCATTTATCAAATGAATTCGACGCAATGTTCCTGGAAATCAATATAAATATCTGTTTATTTTTCATAATTTAAAATATGCAACCAAATTTAAATGAAACGATTAATTAATTTTTATTTTTAAGTAATTATTATCACTTATTTCGAGTAATTAGTTTTCATGCATTTATTACATCTGAAAATAAACATTTTTAATTTATATCTTCATGAAAAATCTGTTCTTATGAATTATCTCTTACAGATGTGTAATTTCAGATCATGTAAAAACAAACGTTCTTAAACAACAAAATAATTAATACAAAAATAATAAATAAAAAGAAAATAATAAACAAAATTATAAAAACACCATTAATAAAATGTAAATACTAAAAATATGAATTTGATGATTCTTCTTATGAATCATCCGCCATTAAGTTTAGACTATTTTTGAAAAAAATATTCCTCTTCCAAACAAAACGAATGTCTTTCTAAAAGTTCAATAGATTTCAATCGCACATTTATGGACGAGTGTTAATTAATGGCACATAAATCACATAAAAGGTTTCATTCATTTCAAATATAGTCTGAAGACAATTTAAATGAGTTGTTGTTGCTACTATTGTAATAGTCTTCACTGTTGTTCTTGTGTTGACTCTTGTTATTGTTATTGTATTGACTCTGGTTATTGTTATTGTAATGACTGTGATTGTTATTGTGTTGACTATTGTTGTTATTGTGTTGACTATTGTTGTTAGTATGGCATTTTGCATTCAACCGCAGCTCATCCACGGCTCACAACATTTCCGCAAACAAGTTGCGCCAACGCAGTTTGTTGTCTTCTCTCTTCTTCTCTTGCCGTCTTCTTCTACTGTTGTCATCTTTTTCACTTGCCATCTTCTTCTTCTCCCTTGTCTTCGTTATTGTTGTTGTCAACGGTGTTGGTTTTCTTCTATGATTTTCTCAATGTTTTCAAAGTTGAATATAACAACAACTACATACAACTACAGATCGATAATAATAATAAAAGGAACAGCAATCATAACATCAATCATCATACAAAAGGTGACCTTATATTCAATTCCAACAGGTGATTGACACTCGATACCGGAGGAAATTCTCTAGAAAATTTCAATATAACAATAGTAGTAATAACAACAACTTAGTAATAATAACAACAACTCATAATAACATCATTATCATCATCATCATCATCAACGACAGTAACAATGGCAAGAAGAAATAGTTCATTCAACTATGTGCGATTTTTTTTGTTAAATCGATTTTCGTTTCCATTTTCAAGATAAGAACGTGGCAACAAAACCCACAACAACAACAACACCTTGGGAATGCAATCACTGCCAAAAATAATTGATTTTTCCTCTCGAGGGAAAGAAAAATACACACACACACACAGGCGCCGGACGAATGTTTTTGGAGAGTTCCAGCGGAAATGCATGCGGACACGGGCATGTGGAGAGTTCAACGACCTCCTAGGGGAGCGGAAGTCGAATGACGTCAGAGTCTTCACGTCTTGAAGCCACAGAAAATATAAATAATCAGCAAGAATGACGAGCCCCTGAGGTCAAAAGGCGGAAAAGTCGATAATGATAAAGGCGATGAAATTCCAATGTAAGAGAAGCGGAAGATAATGAATAAAAATAAGACTTTAATAAATAGATAGCTATACTAAAAATAGGACTTTAATAAAAATGCATTTAATTAATATGCATTCAAGAAAAATGAATAAAATTAAAATGCATTTCATAAAAATCGATATAATAAAGATGCATTTAATAAAAATGATTAGTATAAAAATTCATTTAATTAGAATGCATATAATTAAATTGTATATAGCAATAATTACGATAATGAATAAAGGTAAAGAAAAACCCACCAAAGATGATCTTCTAGGAAAGAGGGACTAAAGAGAGGGGAGAAAGAGAGGTATTGAACTAAATGAAGAGAGATGACCGGAAGACCGGATCGTCGACAATGAAGTCATCTCTCATCTGACTCGGCGATCATTCGGTTTGTGTGTCTTTCCGCTTCGCATTAGCATTATTATTATTATTCAACACCTTTTAAAGACACCAACTAAAGCAACAACATTTTCAACCAACATCTCCACCAACAACAACAACATCATCACCACCCCCACCATTCACCCTCCCTCCACCATCTCGTTATAGCCATCGTTGTTAGTTGTTTTTGCCTTCATGCCAATCGCTACTCAAATGGCCATCTGGAGACAAAGCCGACCACTGTCAAAGTGGTTTTCGCCGAATCGGCGGATGCCCACGAATGCCGGTCGTACCATGATAGCGTGAGGCAGAGAGGGTGAAGAGCGTGAGCAGAAGAGCGATGGAAGTCTTTGTGTACTCTCGGCGATTGCATAATCACGAGTCCGCCACGTCTGAGCGCTGCCTGAAACTGAATTCTGAGTTCTCCACGCCTGCTCGATGTTTTCCTCGATGTGGGAAACGGAAGCCGGCTCGAAGGCGGTGGTGAAGACGGAGGAGGAGACGGTGAAGGAGATGAAGCTGGATCCATAGGATGAAAACAGAATGAAAACTTCGTTTCCATCAACCGTCCGTCCGTCTGTCTGTCTCTCTGGCAGCAGCCACGATGTCTGCCAGAGCCGGACGCACTCGTGGCGATCGGGCGCGGTTCGTGGCGCGTGCTCGAACTAGGTAAAGGGCAAATAAAACATAATCTCTCGACAATCGCTTGGACACTGGGACGAACCGGAGGGGTTCCGGCTGGAAATCGATCGCCAGACATCGACATCGGCGACCATATCGAAACTGGTTTGGCACAAGTTACTTATAAAACATCGCGATTGTCTGCTGATTCGGCCACTTCTTATGTGTTCATTTTGCATTAATTTTTTATTTATCATCTCGCATTTTTTATTTATAATTGTTCATATATTTTGTTATGTATTTTTGTTCATATATTTTTTTTCATATAATTTTTTCCATATATTTTATACATTTTTACATTTACATTTTCTTATGTAAATATTTTTTATATTTTTTTTATGTATATTTTGTCATATATTTTTCTTCAATTATATTTTTACATATTTTAGTATATATTTTTTTATATACATTTTTTTGATATATTATATCATTTTTTCGTATCTGATATTTTTTTTTTTGCACATTGTCTTTCATATTTTCCAAATTTAAATTTTTAAATATACATATTTTTGGCCAATTTTAATATTGATTTTTATTTTTATTCTCACAAAAATACATCACTCCGCGTTAATGGCTTCAGTTTTAGTTATCGTCGTTGTCGTTTGATGCGGAAACCCACAGTTAATAAACAGTGACACCGATGAAATCGCTGTTATTCGCCTCGAGATTGATTGCATTAATTACACGCTAACCACACCTGAGAAGAAATTATCTTGATCATCGTTGTCGATAGGAATTATTTCATTTTTAATGCCTTTCATTTTCATTTGATTTGTATGCCTTTAATTTTAATTTCATTTGTATGCTTTTAATTTTTATTTTATTTGTATGTATTTAATTTTTTTATTTCATTTATATGATTTAATTTTCTTCGACTTTCTTTAAATCTCCTCTGTTGAGAAGTGAGAAGTAATTTATAAATAAAACATATTTTATGTGATGGATTTTTTCCCTGTATTTCTCGCATCAGTCCCACTGTATCTGTACTCTTCGCCTCCCTCAAGTTTCTCTCCTTAGTTGTTCTTCACTCCCGCTCGTGAGTCGTCTGTCGTTGATTTTGATGGATTGTCACAAGTTTCTCCAAAACCGTAGTCGCTGACGGTCAGCGGCGGGACGGACGAAACCATGGACCCTGGTCTTCTTCGAACCCCCGCCACACGGCTCCTCCTCCTCGCCAGAGGCTCCAGCAGAGCACGAGTGGTGCCACTTGCCGCGGCATTTGCGATGAGCACCTCGTCGTCCAAAAAGGGCTTTCGCTATGGCTCGTCGCACTCAAATGTCGTTTAATCGAGTGAGGAACGTGCCCGGAATGCGACTCTCGACCATCGATCGCCAATTGCTTATGACAATTGAATCGTAATTAATGTCAAAGTCGCACTTATTTCTGGCCCACCACCCGCCGTTCAATCGTCGCTCGTCCAATCGTCGTCGCCGCAGTCGCCGCCCGCTCTTCGTTTGACCACATTTTGTGGCCAACAACACGGATGTCGATGGCGTTGACGGACTTGAAAAGTCGTCGTCGTCGACTCTCGATGGATGTGTAAATATTTGAAGAAAATTTCAACTTCATTCACCTTTCTATAGTAATTTTTATTCAACTTCGACCATTGTCTTTAATTGAATTCATATTTTATATCTCTTCGAAAGTTGTATATTGTAAATGATAAAAAAATAGTAAACATAAAACTATTTTTAGAAATTCCTACCTGGAAACCAAAAACCTGAATATAAAATATTTTTTTTTTTAATACAAATTCAATAAAAATTCTTAAAATTCAGAAAAAGCCAAAACATAGAAGACACAAATATGCAAATGATGATCGAAATCTTCGATTCGTGGTGAAACAAAAAAGCTTTGTCTCCGCCCCATCTTAACTGGTTTTTGACCCGCCCACAAAAAAAAACGTGATCTAAAAATAAATCGCAATTAATTTTATTCGCTGCTCACTCGTTTTCAAGTCTTATTAAATAAAAAAAAGCAAAAAAAAAAAATTCGAAAAAATACTTCCAAATAATTTAAATTAAAAACAAAAAAATATAGATATTTGTAAATAGAATTCATTAAAATTGCATTTGATTTAAATTATGGCAAATTAAAGCGGCAATTATAATCTTAAATAAAAACTAAAAAATGGATAATTTTTAGGTAAAACAAATTTGATGTAGATTTAAACTAGTTTTGATGACTAAAACACGTGCATCGAGCATGTGCTTTTTGTATTGTGTGCTTTTAGTATTCTCTTCTTTGTTGGATTCTGTTTTACCGTTCCACCGATATTCATTCTAGTTTTCCGTGTTTTATGTTTGTTTACCTTTCGCCCAATTTATGGGCCTCGACTGTGTGGCGTCATCGATTGAGGTTCACGATCGAGCTTCGAGCATAAAATACGTTCGATTGACGGCATATGCGGCCGAAACGTTATCCACGGAATTAACATAATATAAACCAAGAGGCGGCCGTTTGTTCTTGCTTCTTCTTTTTTCTTCTCTCGTTCTTTCTCCATCTCTCTCTCTCCTTTTGTCATTCGATGTGGCCACAAAGTCTGTCGCCGATGTGCCCGATGACGACCGACAAACAACAAATAAGGAAATGAAAAAATTTTACGGCTCGCGACACGGAGACCACATTCAGCATCAGAGACAGACAGACAGACAAACGGACGAACAGAGGGAGAGAGAAACAAACAGAGACACGGACAACAGAGAGAGAGAGAGAGAGACAAACAGAGACACGAACAAAAAGAGAGAGAGAGACACACAGACAAACTCGAGATTCGAGACAGACAAAAAGACTCTCAGATCCGAGACAGACTTCGCGGCGGCACCAACATCGCCTTCGCTTGTTTCTGGGTTTTTTCGCTCCTCAATGGAACGAGTTTTTTTTTTTTGCTCCCAACTCGAACATAAACCACAAACGATGGATGGTGGAATCCTAGAACACGTGTGGCTCGTTCGGCTTGTTGAACCACGAGGCTGACAGAAATCTTCCGTTTCGTTTCTCAAACACTTTTGCTCCTCAGCTCGCGACTCATTTCGGACCTCTTTATGCCACATGAACTCGTCATCCCTTCCCTCCTCTCATGTCGTCTCCAACATCTTCTCTCTTCATCTCCCCACCATCCAAACACTTCTCTCCATCTCCCACTACTTTCCTCATCTTCTCCCACTTCTCGTGCCTTTTTCCAACCTCTTCTACCCATCTCTTCTTCTCCATCTCTTCTTCACCCCACCTCTTCTTCTCCCTCTCATCACTTGCCGAGCTCAAGGAGTTTCATTAAACTTTTCACTGTCACGACGAGCAGATCACGTCAGACATCCGTCCGTCGTTCGGTTGTCAGTCGTCTGTCCGTCCGTCTGTCTGTCGGCCAACGTTGGCGGAAGCTGCTGTCGACCGGCGTGGAAATGAAAATCGAAATCGATGACCACCCACAGTCGAGGCCGCTTTGGAAGCCATTAAAATGAGCCATAAAACAATATTTCCTGTGATGATTTCGACAACACAAGGGGGGATGAGAAGGAGAAGATGGAGAAGTAGAAGAAAACAGAAGGACTGGGAAGAGTAAGAGGAAGGTGAAGAAAAATAAACTTAGAGAATAGATTATGCGAAGTCTGAGCCGGATGGACTAACTTAGTGGATTAAAAACAGGGTGGCGGATATTAGGAACGAAAAATGTTTGGAAACATAAATAAAGAACGAAGGAGAACGAAACAGAGCGAGATAGAGAGGGCATGGGGTCGGTGAAGACACCCCGGAGCGATGGAATCAAGTGGTCACTGGAGGCAGGAGAAGAAAATTCCGAGAATGAAATCATTTCCAGAGATCAACGGTCGTTGCAAGGAAAAATCTGTGAGAGAGAAACAATCACTGACAGGGATCGAGAGTGAGAAAGGGTCGAAGGGTGGAGAGATGGGAGGAAAGGAGATGGGCTGAGAAGAAACGAGAGAGGTGGATGGGAGGAGGAGGAGAAAACACTTCTCCGGTATGACCCAGAGAGGAGTCAACAACATAAGCTGTCGCCGCGTCCAACGGAAACGAAGAGACAGGAAATTGCAAGAAAGCAATAAAGAAAGTGACAGCAATTTCTGTCTTTGTTGCTGGGATTCCAAGGCGAATTCCCTTAACGTATTGTGTTGTTATTGTAGTAGTTGTTATTATTATTGTAGTTATTGTTATTATTGTAGTTGTTGCCGCCATTCAACTGCATCCATTGAGGCGTTGAAAACGTAATTGAATCCCACCAAAGCAGTCGGTTCAAGGCGGATGAATAAATGAATGAATGGCTCTCGGGAGGGGGCGGAAGAAAAAGTGGGCGGGGTTGATAATATGATCTCCTCCTGATGAATTCATTCTCTATGCAATTCATTCATCATGTCTCAATGATTCTCACGCTCACTTCTGGCGGCGTCCGACGATTGCCTCAAGTTCAACATTCCAGCGGATTTCGTTGGAGCTCGATTTGCGGAAGAAAGCTTTCTTCATCGACATCAGTCATCACCGTCATCATCATCATTGTCTTCGAGGCACCTCCTTTGGGTGTGTGCGTGCCCCGCCTTGTCCTGCCTTCGTCCTCTGCCTCCCCTTCCCTCTTGTCCAAGTCACGACTTCGACACCCCCGTCAACAATGAAAACCATTTAGTCGTCAATTATCCTGCAACATAACAGCCGACAATCGACGGCGTTGTCGACATCGACATGTCGCTGTCGCCTTTGGCTGTGATGACGACATCCCATCGTCGGACTCGAGACAATGGCCCGAACTCCTCCGCACCGCACCTCAATGTCTGATGGTGGATTGAAGATAGAGGAGAATTATTTAAATTAAAAATGGCATGAAATGAATTCTCTCGGAAAGCAAGCAAATTCATAATGACAGCAACAACAATAGCACTATACAATATTGGCAACGAATACAACAATAATATGAACAACAAAAATAGTAGAAACAGCAACAACAACAATAACAACAACAAAAAGCAATATTAATAACAAACAACATCAGTAACAACAGCAAAATCATGCAAATTATAAGGAGGTCAATAAACAGCGTTTGGCGCCATCGTTAACAACTTCCTACAGGCCGTTTGTTTATCTCACTTTGTCTGACTGTCTCGCTCTCTCTTTCTCATTATGTGTCTTGCTCTGTCAGTCAATCAATCTCTCTCTCTCTCTCTGTTTGTTTCTTTATTTTTGCCTCAATCTTAATGTGGATATTGGAGAAGAAGAAATTTTGAGAAAAGTCAGTTGAGATTAATTTCACTTGGAGTGGAAATTGTTGTTGTTATTATCATATTATTGTTGTTGTTAAAATTATTATTTTATTTTAATATTGTTGTTTGATTTGTTGCTTCATCGTTGTTGTTGTTGCTTGAGTAATTTTGTTGCTTTTGTAATTGTATAACATCAATACAATAAATATTGTTATTGTTGTTAACTTTTGCGTTTGCTTCAGTTCAAGCTCAAGGCAAATTGACAACAACAACTATGATTACAATAACAACAATATTAATAACAATAACAATAAATACAATGACGACGACAATAACCACTTCTACCACAACAACTACAACAATAAAATCATCTACAACAAAATAAACTTCAATTAACACCAACAACATGCTGTTAGACTTTAAGCGTGCTGTCACATTTGACAACTGACACCAGCAACAACAACAATAACAACCTCTGCAATGAGTAACAGATAAATGAACAAAAAGGTAGACAAACGGACAAATAGATGGACAGACACTTGGATTGACAGACTGAGAGTAGATTTGATTGTTTTCTCTTGTTGTAAAACATTGGCGTTAATCCAAAAAAAAAAGAAGCAAACGACAACAACAAACATAATTAAACCACAACCACAACCAAGAGACAAATTAATTTGAAATTGTATTTATTATGATTTATTTCTTTTTATTTCGATTCATAAAAAAATAACCCTCAAAAGCAAGAACAACAAGCGACAAATGTCACTGTCAGATAAGAAACAAATTGAGGTTATCCTCAAGGGGTAGACGGGGTGCAACAACAACAACAACAAAAACAATAATAAAATCTCGATGAAGATCAAGATGATAATGATCAGCACCCTCGCCAACAACAAGAACAATTTGAACAGATTCTTTGTTTCGTCCGTTTAATACATAAATAAATAATTATTTATTGAGTTTCTGTAGAACTGAGTTGTTCTTGTTGTTGGTTTTGTTTTTAACGTATTTTGTCGTTGTTGGTACACCTGTTGCTGTTTCACATATCGTTGTTGCCCTCTCACATATTATTATTGCTGTTTCACTTATACTTATTGTTGTTTCACTCATTTTTATTGTAGTTGTTTTTGTTACCATTTTAAACAAAGCTATTTATAATGCTTACAAGCAGCCTCAAGTTGATTCAGTGTTTTCATTATAGTACTTAGTCTTGTCTTTGTTGATATTATTACACACATACACATACATATATATATACTTGTTGTTGTAATTGCTCTTGATGTCTACTGTATTGCTTTTGTTCTGTCTGGTAATTTTCAAAGAATAACGAATTTTCCGAATTTTTTTTTCTGCAATTATATCAGGTGTAGTTTTTTTGGTTTTTTTTCTGTCGATTTTTTTTACATTCCTTAATAATTAGTCTTCCCTTTTTATATGCTATGTTTATTTTTATTTCGTCTATTTATTGAAGAATCTGAAAATTTACATTTATTCTTCATTTTTTTTTTCTTTTTTTTTTAATATAATTTTTTTCTTTTTATATATGTACTTTTGTATTTTTTGTATACTTTTTTGTATTTATATTGTTATTGTTTTTTGTTGTTTTTATTATTTTTTGTTTTTATTTTTTTAGTTTTCTTCTCTCATCTGATTATTGTTGGCATCAATCGCTTCAGATCTGTTTAATCTTAGTCCATCTTTATTTATTTTCTTATCTGTTTGGCTATTTATTTTGCACGAATAGAAATTGAAAAATGATTTACCATTTATTTGGAATTCAATAACTCGCTCTGTTCGAGTTCTGTACCAAAAGCAAAAGAAAATTCTGATCTTCAAATCTTCAAACTTCCACTCTCTCAGATCTCTTATGATCTCTAAAAATTTAATCACTTTAAGAACTCCAACCTGACTCATACATATGGAATCTGCAATCGATTCCAACCATCAACTTCTCATGTATTGTTGCGAACCCCGAATTATGTAAAAACCCTCCATAACTGGATCGATGGGGGTTTTTCTGGCATCTTACCTAATTGTTTACAAACATTTTTGGGAACTCTTTCTCACAACGCAACGGGACAGAAATAACTATGGTATTGTAATTCGATGACGATGACTCATGGTCTTTCAACATTGGTTCGGTTGAAATCAATTGAAAATGAGCGAAGTGAAGTGGTTTCGACTGCTGCTGGCCGCGTGCTCGGAATTTTTAATTACCAATGATACTTTTTTCTATCCGCTTCAAGTTTATTGTCATCAACACCATATTTCTCTGTCTCTCTTTTACTCCCTCAGTCTCTATTTAACTCCCTCTCTTTCTCTCTTTTCAAACTTGTCTGTCTCTCTCTTCTGTGTACTAATTATGTCGGCTGCACTTTGGTCAATATTGATTCACACCATTTCCAGACCCTTGTTTGCAAACATTAAATAGCGATGGCGTGTGGTTTTCGTTCTGAATCACAACCGGAGACGACGTCATGTCCGACCAACCGACCCTCCGCCCTTCATCACACTCGCCCACTCTTACCAGGAATGATCGTTGGTAGAAAGAGAAAGAAGAACCACTCTGGATGGATGAGAGAAAGGGATAGTGTTTGGACGGACAGAGACGGGCATGGTTGAAAAATGTTCGCGCTATTTTTTAAAAGAAAAGCAAATAAACATTTTCTCGTTTTCGTCGGAAATGAACTCAAATTCGCACAAATCACTCATAGATGAGGTGTTTTGTATTTATTCTTGTTGTTGTATTTCGGTATTTTTATTTGTTGCCTTTTATTTTTTTTTATTTTTTTGGTTTGGTTGTTTTTTTTTTTTTTTCTTTTGAATTTCTGTGTTACTTTTTCTGTTGAAAATTTTTACTTTTCTGTTGAATATCTGTTTTTTTTTTATATATTTCATTCTTTTTTTGTTGTTAAATGTATTTTTTGTATTTTTGTTATTTTTTGTATAGATATTTGCTTTTGGTTAGTTCAGAGCTTTAATTAGAAGCCAAGAGTCAACACTTCGGCTCGTCCGAGAATGGGAAAATCATTTGACAGGCGATGATTCGATCAATGTGGAGGGAGTGAAGGGCGATGGACGAAGGGTGAAGAGTGTCAAATGAAAGGTGGGACCAGAAGATAAAGAGAAGAAGATGATTTTCGTTCTGCTTGAATGGTTTCAACCGGCTTTCGTGATACATTTCCATTCACTATTGAACAATGATCTCATGTTATCAGATGGCAAAAATAACGATAATGATGATGATGACGGTGAACTCCGTCATGACGTTGTCATTTACATAAGCACGCTCGTTCGTTGAATAGATTTGCTTTAATGCACTAATAACTAATCGGTAATCGACATCGTGACTTCCACCTAATTTTCATTCCAGGTGACAAATCATCGCATTAGAGTCGGACAGTGATCAGCTTAAAATCATCGATGCCTATAATAACTTGTTCATATCGATAATCGTGGTTATTGGATTTAATTAATTTGATAAAGATTCGTTTAACCCCAATAACGTGTTACGTAAAATTATCCTGAAATGAGAGATATTGGAAGAGAGAATCAAAGAAAATCTATATTAGTAAATCAATGAAGTTATACAAATTATGAGGGAAAATTTAAATAATTTAAATTTTCTAGTTTTTGCCGAAAATATATTTAGGATTCCAATTGCGTAAATATACCAAAACAATAAAACAATATTTCAATATCAGTCAATCAATTTCCATCGTCTTGAAATCATGGTTTCCGACGAAATATCATCAATTGCCGAATTATATTATCATGGAAAATCCACTGTACGCCCGAAACGTGATGCGACCTCAATGTGGGATGCATTGGCGACAATTGTGATTCGATTTTGAATTCCACAAAAAAAAAACAAACAACCAACATTTACCGAAGTCCAAACGAAGCATCAACATCAAGAACAATAACAAAACCAAAACAACATTAACTGCCGCACTACGAATGGGTTTATTTCGGGAAAATGAAGGGAAGCGACGAAGAGAAACTATGAAGAGAAGCCATGAAGGGAAGCGATGAAGGGACGAAGGGATGTGATCTGGGAATCGAAAGAACATCACGTCTATACTAAGTATATTTGTTTCGCTGTTGCAGTCGCTCCAGAACACAGACATCAATCGATTCGTTGCCTCGATTTTGTGGAATTCTCCACCCAAAACCCCTCCATTTCAAAGAGTCCACAGACCACGGAACTCGTCGACTGATGGTCGGCCGCAGACAATGGCCAATCGACAATAGACATGAACGACGGTGGAAACAATAATAAAAGCAACTACAACAACAACAGTAATAACAATAACAACAAAAACTCTAGCAATCGTTATCACAAGGCTCGTTTTCAGCTAACAACAAGTGTTCATTTCCGCGTGCAACCAACGGATTCGCATCCGCATGTCACTCGCTCTGTCTCACTCTACCCATAGTTCTCTCTCCCTTTGCTTCACAATCGTTTCCTCTCATTCTCTCTATCCCTCCTCCTTTCTCATTTGTTCCTCTCTATCTCTCTTTCCTCATCATTGACGTGTCTGCAAAGCCCATCGACGTGCCTGACCTATCTTCATGGGCATCAGTTGTCGTCGTCGTTGAGGCTTAGGAATGGGAGGCGGTGAGGCAAAGGGGGCGTGGTCCCTGCGACCGTGGTGCATGCGAAACGATAACCGATTCATCGATGTAATTGATAAAGGTTTTAATTGTTGTTAGGGGGAGTTTTTCATTTGATTGCAATTCTCTCATTGTTATTATTATGTTGTCTGAAGTCTGGGGATTTTTGTTAATCTTCCCATCATAGTATGAAACTATAGCAATCGTCATCGTATTGTTGTTAGATGAATAGTTTTCTGTTATTACCTGAGTAATTTTTTGTTGTTGCTCTTATTAATTTTAATATTGTTTCTGCTGCAATTACTATTGACAATCACGTTGATTTAATAATTTCACGCTGAACCGGAACTTGTAGTAAACAATAAGAAAATCATTTATTCCACCATTAGTAGCAAGATCTGAAATTATGAAGCTGTGATGGAATCAGTGGAATCTTCCACCTTCCCACATCTTCTCCTCATGGGGTGGGCGGGAACTCGTGAGAATCCATTACACGCCATAATTTCGTTGAAGTCTACACGCAATCTCTCTAAAACTAAGTTGGATAATTCATAGTAAATTCAACAACCTGAAATAATAATAAAATTATTCAACAGCGACAATAATAATAATAGAAATACGAGAAACAGCATAAAAATAAACCACGAAAAGATTTTAATGACATGGGAAGATGTCTAGCGAAGGGATCTGGCATCACGATAAATGACTGAAAGGAAGATTGACCCATGTCTAGAAGAGAGATTGCACCAGACTGACATTAAAAAAGACTGACAAATAAAAATATTGCTGTGTCAAAACTCAAAAATAAAAACTCTCTCAAAATTATTACTCAACTCATACTTGTGCTCATTAAATCATCTTTCTCATCTAACTCATGTCACTCAATGAAAATTATCTGCAAATTAATTTGATGCTTATGATTTCCTCAAAAATGCCACTCAATCGAATTGGATTTTTTTTTCTCTTTAATTACATTCAGAACACTCAATGATGTCACTCAAACCACTCAGAAGCAATTTCGATGCAATTTATTTATTCCATAAAAATGTCCTGTCAATTCGATCGATCGATTTTCTCTCTTTCTCTCTCTCTCTCACCTTGAGAACAATCAACTCTTCCGTGCTTTTGGTCTCCATCCCCATTGGCTCATATGAAATTTAAGCAATTTCTCATTCCACTCAAACGCCAATTCACTCGCAATTGAAACATCTCAGAGGCGAGCGTGACACTCAAGTTGCACGTGACTCTCGATGGCATTCGTTTATTATGTCACTTTCGCCCATATGAGAGTGACTGAAGGAGAGAGAGAAAGAGAGAGGGTGAAGGGAAAGAGAGAGAGAGAGAGAGGGTGAAGGAGAAGGAGAAAGAGAGAAGGGGGAAAGCGAGACAGAGTGATTGAGAAGGAGACAAAGTTATTTCTCGCTTGCACGCCAATGTCAGCGTATTCAATTTACATCAATTCTTGCTCCGGGACGTCTGGCACTCATCGTCCGACCTCTCATCTCATCGAAGGTAAGTCATGAAATGAGATTTATTTCATGTGGAATTTTTTTTATGTTGTTAATAGTTTTATTTTTGTTGTTGTTGTCATCTCTATCTCTGTTTCTTCCCCTTGTTGATCGGACCGGGCACGAGTTTCAAGAATCGACTCGCTCGCTGTCAATCATAATTAATGCATTTCTCTGATGGACAGCAAAACCCTCTCTCACTTTCACACTCCTTGCCTCCCGCTCTCCATCTCTTTCACTCCCCCTCTTCCTCTTCCTCTTTTTCCCTCCCTCTCTTCACTGATGCAAAACGACCCCTCAGTCGAAGGTGGCAACAGCGGAGAACGCATTAAATCAATAGACTCAAGTGTATTCATTGTCAAGAACTACTTGTCACACGCGTACACTGAAAGGAAAAAATCACAAAAAATATATATTTCTCGAAATATTATTCCCAATGAAGTGCAGTTTTTTCGTTTGTTTGTCAGGACAGAAAAATCCAATTAAACAGTAAATTCATTTTAAAACTCATTAGCAACGGGTGCGACGTTAAAATTAATTTATTCCAACTTCTCTGATGGGCGAACAAAAACGTTGAAAAAAACTTTGATTTTCGCATTCCATTTCCACGAAATCCCTCCTAATTATGGATAATTTATGAAAACTCTTCCTCAGTTCCTGGGTTATGACAAATTAATTACATTCCTAAGCCTTTTAGATTGAAGATCTTTTCCCGTTTACGATAAGCAAATTAATTTATGGATTAAAAACAGCAAGTTTTCACTTAATTCCTTTTGTTCATTCGTCCTTCCCGACTTTCGCCTTGTTGTTATCCCTCTGATGACTTTTAACCGCTGTGACGTAGTTGGTTAAAATATCATCATCATTCTTTTTCCTTTTTCAATCGTTATTTTCCTATGTTTTCTTCCCACCGGTCTTTTTCCTTCGCCCTCTTTTCATCGTCCTTTGCCCTCCCTCTCAATTCTCCATCTTTATCCTCTTCATCATCGTTTTTGGTTTACAATCCTTCAACTTTTATCCCCATCCTCTCTCCCTCTTTCGCTCAGTTGCCCAAGTGGAAAAAGTGTTAAGTTTTTGTCCACGAGGAGCTTCGTCAAGTGCGTCAACACAAGGTGGAACCGACCGCCACGCCCACTTCACCCCTCTCTCTCTCTCTCTCCATTCTGTTCATTTCCCTCGGGGCCCCTCCGAAGAACCCTTGTTTGTTGATTGTTGAAGCGACTTCGGGCACTTGAGAAGTTTTCGGACTCCTTCTGGAAATTGTTCTTGTCGTCGAATTCTGAGCTCTCGGGAGTTGCAAGTATTTGTGTTTGTCTGAGGCGGTATGGAGAAGAGGTGGGGTGGAGAAGTGGGATGGAGAGGTGGGATGGAGAGATGGGATGTAGAAATGGGATGTAACGATTCGGGTCAAGTTGCCGCAAGCGACCGTCGTCACATCAGAGTCTGCCGAGCACAGCTGTGGGGACTTTGGGACCAGCCACAAGAGCTCCACCACACAGTAGAACTCGAATCCCGCCCAGTCGAATCCCTTCCGATCCGGCTGTAGCTCTTTATTTCTCTGAAGGAACGGAAACTTCCGATCTGCTAGAGTTGAAGAATGGAAGATGGAGAGAGAGAGACGGAGACGAAGATTCCGTTTACTGAAGACCGGGAGATGGAGAAAGGAAGATGAAAAGAAGCAGATGAAAAGAGGGAGATGAAAATAGGGTGATGAAATGAAGGAGATGAAAAGAAGGAGATGAAAAGAAGGAGACGAAGAATCGGAGTCGAAGATCGTTCGAGGTGATGTCTCCAGGGAGTTCATGCGTCGACGACGGCGAAGCTCCGAATGTAATCTCCAATATAATGAAAGGATGAAAAAAGGACTGAATCCAAAAGAAGAATGAGAAAGAAGGACAATGCACGAAAAAAATCGTTTTTATTTCACTTAAGTGACAACTGTCCTGTGGGAGCCCGATGGAGAATGGGTTTCTGTCAGTTTGAGACAGGATGAGAGCAGGGTGAAAAGTCGGTCTGGTATGCGAGGTCACATATCAACACTTTGGAAGCCGACAGGGAGGAAGGGAGATGGGTAGAGAAAGATATAGAGATGGGGAGAATGATAGAGGGGGAGATAGATAGAAGGATTCAGAGAATGATAGAGGGAGAGAAAGGCGATAGGATAGAGAGAATGACAGAGGGAGATAGAAAGGGTGAGAGTTAAACAGATAAAAATAGAGAAAAAGGGAGAGAAGGAGCATGTTTAACGAGACAAGTGACCGCTCTTATTTGCATATCATTGCATGAAGCTTTTGCAGATCAACCAGACACTTTCAGTTGCTCTAAAAAACCGAAAAAAAAATACTTAAAAAACAATAACACAAAATAAAATCACAACAAAATAAAATAAAAGAAAAAAATAATAACAAAATAAAAATTTAAAAAAAATTACAATAAATAACTTAAAACAAAATTTAATGGGAAATAGCACAAATTCTTTACCAATAAATTTAATGGAAATATCGAATATAATTGTTAAAAAATCGAAAAAAAGACTCAACAAAAAATCGAAACTAAAAATAAAATAAAAACAAAAAATACAGAAAAAAATATGAGTTGCAACAAAAAAAATTTAAACTAAAAGTATCCAAAAAAGATCTTAAAATTTAATTTAAAGAGAAAATAAAATGACCTCTAAATGGGAAATTTAACAAAAAAAACCAAAACCTAAATAAAAATATCTAAAAAAAACTAAAAACTAAAAAAGAAAAACAAATTAAATTGCATGGTAAAAAAATCTCAACATTAAATGAGTCGGTATTTTTTCCATTTAAAGTGAAAACGGAAACCGCACGACCTTAAAACTTCTCCCCAACATTCTTGTAGACTGTCTTTCTTTCTTTCGAACTGTGACACGGCGTCGATTGCAACGCCTCAAGGTCGTCGATATTACTCTCTCACTTTTTTTTCGCTCACTCGAACGCACAGCTAAAAATAACACTCCCCAAGGACAGATGGAAAGTGAAAAAATTTCCAATAGGAATTTATTTATTTACCTTTCTTCTCTCCACCTCGCTCGGCGATTGAAGAGAATTGAAGCAAATGTCAAATGCTTGATGAATGAGATATTGAATGATGGGTGGACGGGGTGAAGCAGGAAAGCGCCAGCAATTAATGAAGAATTTAAAGCCAACTGAATGCGAATAGAATGCGAGTGTGAGGAGAGAAAAGTGAGAGAAAACTGAAGTGGAACAAAGTAGTATTTATGAAAAAGAGAAAGATGATGAATGTGATTAGAAGAAAACGATAGTGAGAAAAACACACCCAGACCCAGACAGCTGCGGGCAACTTTCTCCAGTTAACGCGAAAAATCGATGACTCTCCACAGAAGTTGTAGTAAATGCATTTCCCCTCCCTCGGATTCTCCTCCCCTCGATCTCCCTCCAGGCAACGGAGAACTTTGAAACTTGCGAAAGCTTCTTCTGTTTCATTTGCAATTCAAATATATTTCGAATGTTAATTATGGTCATAACTTCTGTAATACGCGCTGTCATTCACTTTCATATTCACACTATCTCACTCATACACACACACACTATCTCACTCACACTATCTCACTCATACACACACACACTATCTCACTCACACTAAATCACACCAATACACACACTATATCACACCAATACGCACTCACACAGAATCGTATTCATCGTCACTCATTTAAAGTCATCGCATCTCGTCGTCGGAAGTTCGTTGCAGCATTCGTGCAGCGGACGTGCCGAGGATCGTCGCCTCCATCGGCTGCCTTGACAGATGTCAGATGTACCCGAACAACAACAACAGAAACAGCAACACCAACAATAACAACAACGACCACCCTGATTCTGAGCAGACGAACGAGAAACACGAGGCGTTAATGAGTAGCAAGCGTCCGTCCAAACGTTTGTCCGTCCATCTGTCCGCTCAATCATCTCTCCGTCCATCCACTTGTCCCATCCATTCATCCATCCATCCCTCCGTCCATCAGTTTATTCTGTCTCTGGTGCTCGAGAGTCGTTTGGAAGAAATTCGAGTAACTGTGCGAAAGGGTTCTCATTTTCTCTCGTTCCCATTTTAGAGGAGTTTGTGCCAAAATTAGAGTTAACCAGCGAAGTTTCGAGAATAAGCGAAATTATCTATGGATGAGGGAGAAAATAGTGCACGAAATACTATATGGAATGGGGGAGAACATAGTGGATAAAATACTATAGGGATAGTGGAGAAACTAGTGCATCAAATACTATAGGGATAGGGGAGAAAATAGAGTTACAAATACTATTGGGATAGGAGAGAAAATACAGGTAAAAATACTATAGGGATAGAAGAGAAAATAGTGAAAGGAATACATTAAGGATAGAGGATTTAGACCTTTAGATTAAATCGAATGAAGAACTGGATTTGTACTGTTTGGTAAAGCGAGATGAATGTGAGAATTACAAAAATAATTATATACTGCAAAAATAGATGTAATTAATATCAGACTAAAAATAATTGTTTCCTAAAATTAGACTACATTTAGATCGATAAATTATCATTTCCTACGGATAAGAAAGACAATAAATTTAAACAACATTGATTTGAATAATTGGCATATAAGCAAATCGAAGGAAATCGAATGTTTCTCTCGGCTCGTGTTGTAAAAATACGACAAGGATTTGAGTATCGTCTCATTACAGGATTTGTCTGATTGGCGAGAGAGGAGGTAACCAAATCCTTGAATCGCATCGATTCGCTCAATCTCGAAGGACAATTTCGATGCCACGAGAACTGTCTGTTGTCGGCCTTTTAAAAGATTTCCACGCCTTCGGAGTCTTTTGTCAATCGAAGCGAAACGAAATCGCATGTTTCATTCATATCAATGTCAGCAATTATTTATGCAGAGGGTCTACAATAAATGAAACTGAAAAATTATAACAATGTCAATAACAAATACAACCATTCGAAATAACAAATACAACAATTCTAATAACAAATACAACCATTCGAATACCAACAACAATCAAAATAACCTAAATAAAAAAAAATAATAATTCTAATTTGAGACCTGCTGCCGAAAGTTCGAGAAATAACATGAAATCTGAGGGTGGAGAGAAGACGAAACGACAAATCGATGGATCGAAACTTAATTGCAGAGGCCTGTGGCCTGTGACCTGTCTGTCAAGCGTAGGAGTGAGAGAGACAGAGCGAGTAGTAGAGTGAATGTGAAAGAGAGATGGCTCAATCGACCTATCGATCAAGCCGTAGACAGAGGTTTGTGGCCCATTATTGTTGTCATTGTGTCAATGAATTGAACTCCACATCAGCCGTCAAGTGAAGCTGTCAAAATGACATTAAATTTATCATGCGGTTGTTGTTGTTGTTATTGGTTTTGTTAGCAAGTGTTTAATAAATAATAACATTGAGTTGAATTTTATGAAGGGGTAAAAAAGTAATAATTCATTGCTGTTGTTGTAAAATTACCTCACTCAAATCGGATCATGAAGCAATTAAAAACGAATTAAGTACCAAATAGAATTGAATTTGAAATCGAAACCGCGTAGTTGAACCTTGTTTTATTGTTGTCATTGTTGTTGTTACTATTGGTGTTGTTGTTGTTGTTGTGTTGGTTATGGTTGTTGTAAATACAGCCATCAATCTCGAGCGATAAGATTCACTCAATCATTCATTCATTAAATCATCGAATTATTACTTGTGATTGTTTTGATATTGCTCTTTTTTTTATCATTTCGCCTCGATCAACGATCACGTGTCGTGGGCTACTGAACACAACGAGAACTTTATCTCATCCAATCGTCCGCCTACCGACTACGCCCCACCACCGCGTCGTGATTTACTCCGCAAGTTCAATGACTCAATCGCAACTGCAACCTCTTGACAACCGTTGCCGATCGATTTGTTTTCGTTATTTCTTTATTTTCCGATCATTAATTTTCGATGGGAATTTCAATAAATTTTCACATCCACACACATGAAATTATTTTGGTTTTAAACATTTATATACTTCTAAATTCTAAATTCATCACGAGACTGATAATGTAAATATTTATCCTATGAGAAATATTCAGAATTTTCATAAATTTAAAGTGAAAAATTAATGTGAGTTTTTTTTTAATTTCAGTTTGATAAAAAAATAATAAAATAAATAAATAAAATAAATTTCTTTAAAATATCAGATAAATTGAAATTTTTGTTGAATTTATATTTTGGTAGTAAAATTGTATTTATCATTAAAATATGTATTTTTTAATATAATATGGAATATTTGCACACATGTGTTAAATTTATGTTATATAGTAATATCCAATTTATCGTTCAAAGATCTATTTTTAAATAATAAGAAATAATACAATAAACCAATTTCTTGTGCCTGAATTAATGTAGGAAAAGCCATTAAGTTATTAAACAAAAAAAAAGTAAGGAAAACAAAATGCGAAAAAGAATTCAAAGTAAAAGGCCGAAAAATCAGAAGAAAAAAAAACAAATATCACATCAAAAATCAACAGTGAAATTTGTATTCATCGAAAAAGAAAAGAACAGCGAAATTCATTGAAAGAGAGAGAGAAGAACGAAATAAAACCGCAAACAACAACAATGAGAAAAATACAACAATTCGTCTGGTCGATCGTTTGGCCGGGAGCCGATGATTTTATTGGCCCGTCATTCGGCGGCTCCCCCGAACCCCTGAGGGACCAGGCGGAAGCAGACAAGCGGGAGGTGGTGGCGGGTGATGGAAGAGGTCTTCGCCCAGGTCTTCACAATCGTCGTTCGCCTTATCAGCTCAGTTATGCGAATCAGTGGCAGAAATGCAGGAAATAAACGAAATCTCAATCAATTTAACATCAACTGAGACGGGCAATTGAATTGAAAATTTAAATAAATACTTTGAATTACTTTTTTGTTTCGTTTTGTTTTTTACAATGCAATGACAACAATATCAACAACAGACCATCCCATCAACCACAGACCAATCAAAATATTCGAAGTTCTCTTTTGTTTGAGGTTTTAGCTTTTTTTCATTACTTTTATTCTGGTTTTTTTTTGTTTAGTATTTGTTTTTTTTTTTATTTATTTTGTAATTAAATTTCGTTTCTTTTTTATTGCAAAAAAGCAGAACTCCAAAAATTTTACAAAATTGATTTGTTTTATTTGTTTAGATATAATTGATTTCGTGACTTTTTCGCCTTTCTTCGGACTGTCGTTTGGAGAGACAGAATATCGTCCACATTTAATTAAAATACAAATTTATGTTCTTTGTAAAGGGAACTATTTTTGTGTAAATTTATTGAACTGATGGTTTTTGAGTCATCTCAGTTAGCGACAAATAAAATAAAAAAAGTAAATAATTTTTATTATTTTATTTAACTAAAAGAAGGAAAATTGAAATAAGTAAAAATAAAATTAAATACATTCAGACAAATAGACGATGATTATTTGTTTGTTGATATATGAACACATACATACATGTATGTATATGTGATTATAATTTTCTATTAATTTTCGAAATAGGAAAAATTCAGAATCTGTGAATTTTCTCCCACCTTTGTTTTGGCATCGCGAATACGATCGACACACGTTGACTGCGTGAAATTTTGGCAAAAGTCCGCAGCACCTCGGAAATGCGACGAAAAACGATGTCTAAAGAGGCGTATCGACAAGCGGCAGTAAATGTGGGATTCGCAATTTGACAAATATGTTGTCAATATGTTGTTGGCAACACTGGGCGAAATGTTTAAGAATAAACCGAATCAGCGGCCAAGAAGGAAATCCCAGAAATGTGTAATCATTTTATAAAGTGTCGACAGACTTTTCGCCAATACTGTAAGAGATAAATATATTTGTTTTAATTTTGTTTTGCGGTGCAATCGTTGTCTATTCTCAATCTGTTCTTCTGTCTGTCGATCGTTTGACCATCTGTCTTTCTTCGAATTCGGCTGATGTTTGAAAATCGTTGTATCCTCATTGGCTCATGATATATTATCTAATTTTATTTCATATTTTTCTCACATTTTTCACTAATATTTTTCTCCCACTTTTTTCAAATTTTTGTCTAATATTTTATGCTATAGATATTGACTATTTTTTTTCTATATTTTCAGCTGATTTTTACTAATTTGTCACTTGTATTTTTCTACCACATTTTTCTCTAATATTTATCTCCAATTTGCTCTCATTTTTCTCCCATATTTTTCTCTCATTTCCTTTTTTTTTTGTTTTTGGTTCATATTTATCTCTCATTTTGCTATAACTTTTTTTTTTTGTTTTTATCTCCCGTTTTTCTCCCATTTTCCCTCATTTGCCTCTCAAGAAAGAAATGCGGAAATATATTTTTAACTGAATTCGCATTTCGGACCCGTTTTCGTCATTTCTGATGGATTTCTTACGTATGCACTCAGAATGTGAATATCTTCACCAAGTGTCTCCCAACTGATTCTCGTCCGATTCTTCTTCGAAATGTTCTATTTATGGATGATAATCGGAGCAAAAACGCCAATTGACCGATTTTTCAATTTAAATTTATTTTTAGTGATATTTTTTCGTGGAAATTAGAGCACACGAATGCTGATCAATATTTTGACCTGAATTTTAGTATTTGCAATTAGACGAAATTTTATGTACATACATATGTTGAGATTTTTTGAAAGTTTAAAAATGTGCTACGAAATATAAAAATCTTATGAATTTTTTTAAGTTGAAAAATGTAATCTGAAATTAATAAAATAAAAATTGAAAAATGATGACTGAAATTAAAAAATGTTAAATACATATTTATTTATTTTTTTTTTTTTAAATCCTTCAGAGTTTCATCGTCTATAAGGTTTAAATCTCTGGCTGCGCAGAAAAATCCTTTCGATTCTCTTCCACCATTCTTCATCAGCCACAATCCATTGGTTCTTTGCGCTTTGTCATGTCTGTCATTCTAGCCGTCTGTCTATCTAACCATCTGTCTGTCTATCCTCTGTCTCTCCATCCGTCTGTCTGTCTCTCTATCCATCTGTCTTTATGTGGTGGCCTCAAAGTGATGGAAGTAGTGATGGGTGTGGGCGACGATATCGACCGAAACATAGAGAACAAAAAATAATCGAGAGAGAAAAGAAGTTCTGCCATCGGTTGCATCACGTTTCACTATGCAAATACAATTAATTCCACTTTGTGGGCATTTATCGAGCGAGCAAGCGGTTCAACTGCAAAACCCATGGCCGTCGCCATCATCAGCCCGCACACCAACAGCCAACAGAACAGAAAACAACAGCCAACAGAACAGAAAACAACAGACCGAACGTCAGCAGCAACTATATAGAGAAGTGGAAGAGACGAGGATGAAGAATTAGACGAAGGTTGGGGGCACGAGCCACCAAAAGATGAGAGAAGGAGAACAAATCGAAGGGTGTGGGAGAAAGAGGGAGAAAACAAAAGAATAAATAAACAAAGATATGAAGCAATGACATCACAGTTCGATTTCGCTGCATTGTTGAGAGCATCGAAGTTCTTCAAGGGATCTCCTTTGTCTGTGGTCCCTCCACCGTCATCCCTTCTCCCCCGTCTCCTTCGCCCACTCAGGTTCCCCCACCCGCTCAGCCTCCGCCGCCCCCTTCGATTCATCGACTGGAGCCGCCCCCGTGGACGTTGGACGTCGGTAGTTGACATCCTTAATTTAAATAAATCGATTGCAGGGTATTTTCATACTCTGTCCCTCTCTCTCTTACTCAACCCACTGTCTGTCCCTTTCTCTTTCACTCCCTCTACCTATCCCTCTCTGTGTCTGTCTCTCTCTTTCACACTCTCTTTCTCTCTGGTTCTCTTCTCTCGACACCTTCATTCGTCTTTTTCTAAGACCCTGTGATTTCTATTCACAAAAAGGATTTACCTCGTGTTGTGTTTATTTTTGTATTCGATCGAACAACAATATATATGTATATACAATATGGTGACAACAACGGTGATAACAACAATAAATGCTGTGGTAACAACAACAGTGGGATGATGACAACAACAAATACGATGATAATAACAACTAGTTCGATGATAATAACAAGTGACGACAACAATAACCGTTGACAATAACAAGTGATGCTCTTGCCTGATTTTATACAAAATATTTTCATTGCAATTTCTAATGAAAATACAAAAACAAAACAAAAACAAATAATACAAAGTAAAGTAAAACAAAAACAAACAATACAAAGTAAAGCAAAACAAAAAATACAAAGAAAAATAAACCAACAATAAAAAGTAAAATAAAGTCCTTGATATCATTTATATTCGATTCACATGGATTTCTTAGAATTTAATTCAATAGATTTGGTTACGAAATGTGATATTACATTTTCGATAGAAAGTGAACGATTTTTGCTTGTGTGTTTCGTGCGAAAACTTTCGATAAAACTCTGTGACGAAATGTATTCGTGTCGAATTAAATATCCTTTGTGTGCTGCCAACGATGTGGAACTTGGGATTCCTTTAAATCGTTTCGATTGCGATGCAAAGTGTGGGCGAATTTTTTCTCGAATTCTTGTTCTCTGTGTCCTCCGGTCTCAGGTCTCCAGCTTCCATGTATTGCGAGAAGCAAAAAGAGAACATCCTGCCGGAAGTCGTTGTTCGTCGCAGGAAGTCAGGCAGTTGAATTCCTCGATTGCATTTTCGGATCCTTTGAGCGAAGAAGCAATTGAGAGAAGTCGATGGGAAGTTGTTTCGTTTGGTGCCAAAAACGACAGCGACGAAGACGACTTGTTGGCAACGCGATTGCGCCGAACAGCATCAAGGTGCAATTTTTCGCAGCTGACATTGTTGCTGTCAATATTTTAGCTTTTGTTGTTTTTTTTTTCTTTCGTTTGTTGTTGTTGCTTACATGTTGTCTACTCGTGCGAAACTTTTCGGCTGAAAATGCGGGGTGGTGGTGGGCGGTAGATTGTGTCAAGGGGAGTGGCTGCGTGGGCGTAATTCTCAAATGTCGCACACGTGAATTTAATTGCTGTCACGCTCCAAGCTGTAATCGGTTATTTATGCATTTGCTGCGAATAATTAGTAGCATAGAAGCACGATGTCCACGAGCATCTGATTGGAAATTGAAATTCAAATCGGATCGCTGGAATTGAAATCGAGAAAATGCACTCAACAACTAGTTTTAAATGTGGTCAGAGTGAGATTTCTCACTCAAATGAAAAACAGGAAATGAGAAAGATTAGATCAAAGTTAATTTAATTCAAGGCGAGATGTACTCAATACAACGATTGTGCTCAAGTAATCGTACAAAAGGAACGCGAAACAAAGAAGAACTCGAATCAAAGAATGCACTCAAAAGAAAGAAGTCACTCAAATGAAAGAAGGCGGTCGGTCAAATTACAGAAATTAGAGAATTAACTCAAATCACACAAGATACTCAAATCTAAAAGGCACACAAATCCCTCAAAGTATTTAAATCAAAGAAAGCACTTAATCACAGAAAACACTCAATCACAGGAAGCACTCAATTCACAAAGAAATCACTCAAATTACAAAGAAAGCAATCAAATCACTTTGAAATCAAGATGAAGAGCTTGTGCAATCGACCCTATTTGATGAAAACCAGAAAAACTGAAACAAAGTCAAAGGGAAAATCTTGAGATAATTTGAGAAAATTGCAAACGAAAGTGTTGCCAAGTGTTGATTAAGTCACTGTCGCTTTCAATTAACCACCAAAAGTGACCCAAGGGTGAAATCAGCAGCGAAATTTGACAGCTCTCACTGAGTACCAAACACACACGCACACATACTTGGCCATCCTGATCGAAATACGAGCACAAACAGAAATGCAAATGCACTCACACGGACAGACATACGAAAGTCGGAAACATGACGTCAGAGAGGCGATGGCGACAACGTCAAAGACGAGAAGCGCCGGGCGTTTAAAATGCGGGCAAAAACAACAACATATCAACAGCAACAAGAACAATATCAACAAGAAAAACACCAACAACAACAACAACAACTATGAACCACCACAACATGTCCAACAACAATTTGTCGAAAGAATGACAACAACAATTGCAACAACATCAACGCATTCAGCACTTTTTGCAAGCGCCAAGAAGTTTTGCGGCGAATGTTGAAGTCTTTGATGTTGTTGTTGTTGTAGTTGTTATTTTTATATTAATTATTGTTGTTGTATTGCAGTTGTAGTTGTTCTTGTTATGTTACTTATTGTTGTTCTTGTTATCATGCATCTTGTTGTTCTTGTAATCGTGCTCTTGTTGTTGTTCTTCTTATTTAAATTGTTGTTATACTTTTTATTGCAATTGTTGTTGTTGCATTTGTTGTTTTTGCAGTCGGTCACCTGAGCAGTCAATGTGAAGGTTTCATCGATTTTCAAACGCACGCCATCCATCTCTTTCTTTTAACCATGTCCATGCCTCTGTCTCTGTCAGTGTGTGTGTGCTAGTGGCAAAAGTCTTGTTCTTGTTTCGATTGCAAGTGTATAGTGGCTTGTGAGAATGTAGTGACTTCTGTGAGAGAGTGTGTGTGTGAGAGTTCTAGAATTCGGCTAGCGGGTGATGGAGGAGGAGGGGAAGGGGGGACGAACGTCCTTGCACTCGAACACTCATCGTTTGGCCCACACGAGCCGAGGTGCGATTGAGAGTTTTCCCCCTCTCAGGGGGAGAGAGAGAATGAGAATGAGGGACGTTGAAAAGAGGGAGCATGAGAAAGAGGGAGCATGAGAAAGAGGGAACGTGAGAAAGAGTGAGTGTGAGAAAGAGGGAGTGTGAGAAAAAATGGGAGAGATATAGTGTGAGATTGCGAGTGACAAAAGGAAGAACGAGAACGAGAGATATTGGGTTCACGTGGACTGAGAGATCGGTTCGGAGGCGGTCGGTCGTTTGGTCGGATTCAACGGAGGGAAACGAGAGACGATGAAATTTTTGGCATCCGGCCAAAACGAGCACTGCATCGATGTGAAAACCGACAACGAACGATGCGGGATGGCGAGAGGCGGACGCCGGAGGAAGTCGCGTGCATAACAGATGGAGTAAAGGAGGGGGAAGTGGAAGAAAGGGGAGAAGGAGGAAGTGAAGAAGGAGAAGAAGAAGAATGAAAGTCGATTTCTCAATGAAGTTTCCGGACAAAGGATAGATAGAAATTTATTATTAAAAAACACCTCACCCGAAAGAGTAAAGGAAAATTACTAAAAAGGTTAAAGAAACAGGAGATAAAAGATGCCAATAAAAGAGATCAATATTAACAAAAATATTAAAAAGATAAAAAAATTAAAAAATATTAAAATTACAAAAAAAAAAATTAAAATTATAAAAAAGAAAATCAAAAAATTGTTTTTATTTTTTGATTTAAAGGAAGGAAAAAATTAAAAGGAAAAGGAAAGAAACCAAAAAAAATATATAAAATAAATATATATATAAATATATATATATAAATATATAAAGTATATAAAGTAAAACCAATAAAAACTGAAAAAATGACTATAAGTAATTAAAAATGGGAAGAAATTAAGAAAGAAGTGAAAACATTCCCAACAGAGAATAAATTGAAATACAGAAAGAAAGCAAACACGAGAATGAATTACGCAGGAAAAATAAATAAAAACGCATGTTAATGCCTTAAAAAGACTCTTGACCTACACTGGTCTGACGTTTTTCGCATTTGTTACGAGAGCAAGGAGAGAATTTTAATGCGCGTTGCCAAACACCTGCGACAACAGCAACAACAACAAGAAACAAGAGAACAACAGCAACAATGAGAAACAAGACAAAACCAACAAAAATAAATAAGACAACGACAGGAACAACAAAAATAAACAAGACAACAGCAAAAACAGAAGAGACAACCATAACGACGAAAGAAGAAAAATAAAAATAACAATCGACTAAGAATAACAAAATGAAGACAAATTCATATATCAACTGTCCAATTGACAAATGACAGGTGTTAAAGACATTCGACAAAATGTGAAAAGCTAATTTTAAAAGTTTAAAACAAACACGACAGATGGTAATCATTTCAAAAATAGATAACATATTTTGTCCAGAGGACGAGGAACCAGCATCGAAGTCAAGCTATTGAAAATTAACCTTGTACCATTGTCTGTCTACGTATGCAATAATTTTTTCCAATACTCTCTTTGAAATTAAAACTTTTGAAACCCTTTCGTGCTTTTTTACTTTTGCACTCTTTCATGCTTTTTCACTTTTGCACTCTTTTATGCTTTTCCACTTCTTATCTGCCTCTGTTTCCCTTCTACCACCATAATTGTGTAATACTTTTCTCGAACTTTACTTTAAACTTTGCTTCTAATCGACAATCTGATCGAGCTCTTCATCGACTGCTGCATTTGCCACCTCACCTCTGTTACCATTGTCATCATCGTCTACCACCCCGCTCATCCTTTGACCCACAAGTCTCTCCTTTCATTCAAAGTTCACCTGAGCAGAGCGCAAAACACACGACCATCGACCGACGACTGTCGACCGATGCCGTCATTGGCTGTTCTCCAAAAGCTATTTTAGTCGTGGTGTGGAGGAGGCGTGGCTGCGGAGGTTTGCATCGGCTCATCCCAGTCAGTTGAACAATTCCAATAGATTAGCCACAACCTGGGGAAGAAGATGAGCAGTTGGTAGTTGGGCAGAAAAGTTGTGTGGGCCAAAGTTTCACTGTACAAAGCGTTTTTTCAATGGAAGTGTGACCGACGCTTGGGGGCTGTTTTTCTACCTGAGGTGCTTCGTTTACATTGTTTTCAGAAAAAGCAAAGGAGTAATACAGAGTAATAATGAGCTAAAAGCTGATGATGAAAACATCAACGATGAGAGTTAACTAAATGTTATCCAAAAACAGTATACTAAATATCAAAGGATACAAAAATTATAAAAAAATAATAAAAACTATAAAATATAAATATAAAAAATGGCTCCAAATATATAAATAAAATTATTAGAAATAAAAATTAAAAAAATTTAATAATAAAATAAAATCATAGAAAATTAAAAAAAAAAATTACCTCGCCCAACGTGGGGCTCGAACCCACGACCCTGAGATTAAGAGTCTCATGCTCTACCGACTGAGCTAGCCGGGCGTCTGTCGTCAATGTCCTCGGGGCGCAGAGAAGCAGTGGCGACCGTTCGTCCCGCTCCAACGAACTCAACCATAACTGACCGAAGACGAAGAAGCACGTTGTCCTCAGCCATCCCCAAAACGACAGAAGTTCTAAAAATATACAACAAAACAATGAACAGTATTGAAAAAAAAATAACAACGCCGGTTGAGACAACTCAAGGAAATCCCCGTGGTCAACGAGTGATGGAGTTAAAAATAAAAGGCGAAAGTAATAAAAATAAAAGAACTCAATATAACACGTCAAAACCGACGACCACAGATGACGAGGAAGAGACGAAAATAACAGTCGTCAAATCCGTTATTTCGCACAACCCACCACATTCACTCACCGCACCGCACTTCACCACACGCCTAACCACCACGCCTCAACTTACGAATTCTCATTAGCCATGACACTTTTGCACACTTTCTTATAAAGAACCGTTACGCATGCAATTAACACTTGCCCGCCCCCTCATGAATAATTCCCAAATTGAGCCGAAATATTCATTTATGAATGCATTTATAAATACACGCATCCCTTCAGATGTGCTTATTAATAACAAACTCGACGCGCCCTCGTCATCGCGTTTTTTGCACGATTTGACTTCCTTCCCGTCGTCGATCGTGAGTGCGACGAAATCACACGACGACATCCACTTCCCACGACGATCGCGACGTCACGACGCAGCGGCGTCGGTGGTAACTGGCCTTAAATAACTATAAATCGACTGCCAAAATTAAGCGGGCTTGAAGATTGCTCGTTGCGATTTTTTATTGCATTTAATCACATTATCACTCTGCACGTTGTTGGTTTTACCGGCATCCCTTGTTTGTGTTCGATGGTGATTCGCAAAGAAGCTCTATAAAAAAAATAGAGGTGATTAGGATAATGGTGAAAATACTTCAGTTAAGTCTTAAAAATAAAGAGTTAAAGAGTTAAAAATTTTTGATAAATTTTTAATTTTGAAATTGTAAATTTTGCATCTGCCGGCAACCCTGATTTCAATCACCCACTGTGGTGAATTACAATATTAGTACAGACACAAACCAAACACAATATTCTACGTTGACGTGAGATGTCATGGGTGAACCTTTGCTCCAATAACAACGATTTACGAACGCTCCATCTCTCTCTCACTCCTGCACGTGGCTGTCAAAATGAAAGCAACTGTCAGTTCTTAATAAAACGTAAACAAACCAAGTTCGTTTCATAGAAAATTGTTTCCTTCGTTATTTGTAAATATTATTAAACCAGATAAATGGACCAATTGAAGGAGTTGGTGCAGTTCATGCAGCCCACACAGCGGCTGGACCTGAAGGCGGTGGCGCTGACGCACGTCCTCGGGCTGACCGGGAGCGCCGAGGGCAAGTCGGCGATTCTGTCGCTGGACGACATGCTGGCCGCCCTCTTCGGACTCACCTACGACAAGAACCACACGATCGCCAAGGACGCGGTGCTCAGCCTGATCAATCTGAGTGCCGAGGAGGCCGGCGCCTGAGAAGATCTTCGAGCACGGCGAAGCGACTGCATCCGGTAAGAGAGTGGAATGAATCGAATCTTACTTGATGGCATCATCATCTAATCTTCGGTTTATACTCCAAAGGTTTTCCCCATTGTGAGCGAGGCGGTGAAACACATCATAGACGAGAATTCGGAACTGGCCGATCCATGGACCATGGTTCTGAGCAATCTGACGAGGGTCGAGTCACTGGTCCATGAGATCCTCAACACGCTGGAGGCGGACGAAAAAACACTGCTGAATTTGGCCAAAGCCTTCGCCAAGCTGGACTACAATAAGAAGAAGGCGAAGCTGCACTACTTGGGTGAGTTTGAGCAAAACCGATTAATATTAATATTAATAATTAAAAGTGAACATAAAATTGAAAATAAAAAGAAAATTAAAAATTATAATTATATAAACATTTTTATAAAAATTTAAAAATTATAATTTTTACAAATTTAATTTTAAAAATAATTATAGAAATGATAAATTTCATAATATAATACATAAATATAAAAAAAATAAAAATGCAATTAAAAAATAAATGTAAAAAATAAAAAAAGAATTTCTGGCCCATGGGGGGATCGAACCCACGACCTTCGCGTTATTAGCACGACGCTCTAACCAACTGAGCTAATGGGCCACATGTTCTGATGTTGGAAAAGCGCTGGCATAAGCTGATTTCAATAGAATCGACCTTGAGATTCCCCAATTAGAACCCCACAAGGACGACTACCTCACACTCTGTCTCTCTCTTTCTCTCTCCTTGTCACAGGTCCCATCTTCTGCAATCTAACACAGAGTAGTCGAGGCCGCGAAATCTTCTGCCACTCCAAGTTCAACCTGCTGGACAAGGTTTTGCCGTTCGCCTCGTACGAGGAGTCGATTGTGCGGCGCGGTGGCACGATTGGCATTCTGAAGAATATCTGCTTCGACCCCGTCTACCACGACGTGATGCTGAACGACAAGGACGAAATCCTCTACTGCCTGCTGTACCCGCTGTGCGGACCTGAAGAGTTCACCGACGAGGAGAACGAAAAGTTCCCCATCGAGCTGCAGGTGAGTGGAGTGATTACTACGCAAGTTAAAATCATCATTACTTCATAATTTCCAACTTCATAATTCCCCCCTTCTCCTTTCAGTACCTGGGCGAGTCGAAGACACGCGAGGAGGACCCCGACCTGCGGAAAATGTTGCTCGAGTCGCTCCTGCAGCTCTGCGCGACCAAACGCTATCGTGAGCTGCTGCGCGCCAAGGGCGTCTACGAGATCCTGCGCGAGTACCACAAGTGGGAGGCCAAGGTGGGCAAGGACAAGGACTGCCTGCTGGCCTGCGAGAACGTCGTGGACATTCTGATCAAGTGAGAACTGATTTTGTTTCTCTCCCTCGTCCTTCTCTCATTCGCATTCCATTTCGACTTTCAGAAAGGAGGAGGAAATCGGTCTGGACAACTACAAAGACGTCGATGTGCCCACTGAGGTGGCGGAGAAGTTCGTGAAGGAGGACGCGGAGTATTTGAAGGATCTACTTTAAGCCTATAGAAATTGCATTTATTTACTTTTAGCTAAAGTATAATTTACCCAAATTAATTCCATGATGAATTAAAGACAAATTTATATTTCAAATTTATTTAAAGAGTTTTTTTTTATTTTTTAGTTTAATTTTTGCTTTGTTTATGTACTTTTGGTTTTGTTTCGATTTTGATTTTAAATTCCTTTTAAATGCAATAAATAAATATTTATAATAATTCTTTTGAGAATGCTTTCATGGTAAATTTTAATTATACAATAATAAATTGTTTCTTAGCGTTTATCTCATTATCATATCTCCTTCGAGTGTACAATTTGTAATAAAAAGTTGTTATAAGTTAGTTTTATATTTATAAGTTTCATAGTTGTTTAAATTTAATATTTGTTCGCTATGCAATATTATTTTTATACAGTTCTTGGTCGTTTTGATTCTCTAGGTTTTCCTTTATGCATTAGACTCTCTATCTTCCTTAATCTTCCACTCTTTCCCCGCCCTGGCCCGAGGTTCACGCTTTCCTTTCACTGGCCTCTCCTCGTGTTTAATGCATATTTTTTATTTTCTCTAAAGTAGTTTCCATGTAAATCTCTTAAATTGCTTTTGTATGAATGCGGCGTTGTAATCAGACAGTTTTCGATTTGAGTTTCGTTCGTGTTCGGTTATTATTTTGTTTTGGTGTGGTTTTTTGTTTTTGTTGTAAGCGATTCAAGCAAGCTTTCTTGTTGTAGTTGTATTCGTAGTTGTGAATTTAAGTATAGTTTAGTTTAAATGTAACAGTTAGTTTACCTTTGGTTTCGATTGCAGTTGCTTCTTAGGTGAGAAAAGTTTAAAATTAACATAGTACACATATATGAATTTAATGTAGCTCACAGAGGAAGTGAAGGAACGAAGCGGTTTTGAATATTTATTTTATTGTGTTTCTTAAGTTAATTTTGATTTTACGTATTTCTCGAAATGTTCCTCATCTCGTCTGCATCATCGCTGCGTTTGATTAATTTATCTTTGTTTAATTCTTTCGTTAGAAACCATTTAAAGCTCACTTCATTTTTGTTGTTATGGGGTCATGTTCTTGATGTTGTTGTTGTTTTTGTGGTTTATTTCGGTTTTTGTGCGTGTGTGTCAGGTGTCGGGTGTTGGTGGTGGTGGAAAAGTTGGTCCTGTTCATTGGAATTCGAAGCAAAAAAAGTTTTAGAAAATTATCGTAATTTGGTTGTTGTTTTTTTTAAGCTCGGTTGTTTGTGGTGGAAACGAAACTTTTAAATGAGAGGCGAAAGAACATCGGATATGTGAAACAAGGACTCGAGAGTGGAATTATCGATTTCCCTCCATCCTTGTGTCCCTCAATTAAAGTGTCATAAAAAACAAAATTGATGATTATTTTACAAAATATTTTTAATTATCTCTCTAAATAAGCTTATTTTTAATTAAATTATTTTAACTAAAGCATTTATATATAAGTATAGTGTTAACGGATAGTTATAATTGTATTTGTATTTTTACTTTCGAAAAATTCCTGATTTCATTAATAGTTCATAGAATTCATAAGCATGATCGTAATTTTCAGCAAATATCGTTTAATTTCATAACAATTTAATTCTCATACTAAATATCTAAAGTTTAAGGTTCAATCAATGAATTTCGCGTGGATTTAATTAATTCCATATGGTTTTCATCAATGTTTCGAGTTGTTCTAATAGTATTTTAGGAAAAGAACATTGCAACGATTCAGAATATAATGTACATGATTTTTCTTCCTCATCTCCATCTATCGCTATAGTTGTAAAAATACATAAATGAAAACTAGTAACTTTCATATAAAATTGGGAAATTAAAAGACGATCCGTCCGTCCGTTACTAGAGGCTGAAGTCGCAATATCGTTGCTAACTAAACTTCGAGATGCATAAAATTCTTGAAAAGAAAACGCAATAAATAGCTTTAAATGTAATTTACAATAAGTTTTCTTAAGGTTGTTTTTTGGTTTTTCTTTTTCGTAAAAGTTTAAGTTTAAATCACATTTTCATGTTTGACGCAGTGACGGCCCACAGTCCACAATCCACGATCCACTCTCCGTTCGTTCGCTCGCCGGAATCGTGTGGCTTCCATTGTAGTTGATGTTGTTGTTGATTTCACCTCCGGAGTTCATCTGTCGCATTTTCCTCCATCTTTTCTCTCGCTCTCTACGCCATCAGCATCACTATTGCCGTCGCACTCAGACTCGCAGACATATGCTATCTCCCTCGCCAGCTGAGGCCGTTGATCGCGAGCCACACGAGCGCGGCGAGACTCAGGCGGTGGCGCCATGTTGTGGGCGTGGCTTGTGTGTGGGCGGCAGTGTTGCAGGCGTCCGCGTCGTTGCAGCTCTGCAGGCAGCCGTGAACGTAGCTACAAAAAAGTAAAGTTAGTAATAATTAAAAGGTTAAAAGGACTTAGTTCAAGGTCGCACTCACTGATCATCGTAGTAGAACTTTCCGCAATGCGACATGCGAACGATCTCCGTGTCCGTGGTCAACGTTCCGCTGTCCAGGGCGCAGCCGCGCACGGTTATCGTGTGCCCGTTATGATCTATCGATGCAAAAGAAGAAAAATCAGTTAGTTTTCATACCATATTCAAAAACAAATATATTTGTTATTATTATTAAATTTATTTTTTTGTTTGTTTTCATTTCAAATAAAATATAATTTATTTATGGTTTTATTTTTTAAATGCATTGAATTTAAATATGTATTATAATTTTTTCTTACAATTTTAACAATACAATTAAAAAAATGCTCTCAAATAGTTTTAATTTAATTGTTAGTGTAGTATTTTTTTATATTGCTTTTTAATATTATATCTATATTATTTTCCTTAAATTCAATTTAAATTAAAATTTATTTTATATTTTTGGTTTTGATATGGTTTTTTATTTATTTTTTTAAATTTGGTTTATATTTTAAATGAATTTTTCTATATGAAATTTCTATTTATTTTCTATTTTAATTTTCCTTTTTATGAAAGTTGAATGTGAATTTATAATGGTTTCTATTCAATTTTTGTCATGAGTCCTCACCGTAGTATCCGGAGATTTTGATGCACGCCGTGGCCGGGAAGAGGCCGTCACGCCCCTTGCGTCCGCCCATGCAGGGCGACTCCAGGATCGAGGTCGAGTAGTTGTTATGGAACGGATCATCGCACGCTTTATTCGCGCCGTTGTACGAGATGCACTTGAAGCAGTCAATGCAGGAGCCTTTAAATTAAAATTAAACATTATAGAGATATTTTTAAAAGATGACTATAATATAATAAAATGTATTTTTAAACATTTCTTAAACACCATTAAAAATAAAATATGTTTTATAACAGAACTAAATTTTATTTTAGGGCGATATAAACTTTTTTAAATCTAAATAATTTTATAATTTAATTTTTCTATTTTTGGAGAATTTATTAATATTGACAAAAATTTAAAACTATAAAATTAAGTTAATTTTATTTTTAAACTCATTACCTAAATACTGAAGATTAACTTAAATTTTAAAATGAATTCAGAAACTGTTTCATTGCAACCACAATCTAGTTCTCAAATACCACTATTTAGCGAGCAACTAAAATGCTAATGTTGACCTTTTGTATAATTTCGTACGAAAGTCGATTAAACGAAAGTCAACTCGGGTCATGCACCTTGGTCACTAACCTTTTTGTATAACCACGGCCAGAAGGACGCTGACGCAGCCGAGAAGCTGCATCCGCAAATCGCTGACTGGCGGCATTCTCTGCAGCTGCTCACGGACTCTCGCCTCTCTCTTCTTCTCTCTCTTTCACCTAACTTCTGCTAACTACTTGCTGTGTATTTCTTCTCTTTCTTTCGTATGGAATTGTTGGTGTGAATTTCAGTTATTGTTGTTGTTATGCTGATTATTTGGAAAAACACAAATTAACTACGAAATTTTCTCTATTATTTTGCTGAATTTTCCGCATTTTTCTCGTTTCGTTTCAAGAGAATGAGAAATTTTTATTTTTTCGTTTGCGACGCATTCAAATTGTTTTCTTTCTCCTGCTTGTACGAATTTCTTTCAGTGTAGTCGTCTGCAAAAGAAGATAGAACATGGTTAGAGAAATGTAGAGAAATAGAGGGAAAAATAATTTGTATAATATTAAGTAGAAAATCATTTTCATAACCATCTCAATTTGTCCGAAATCAACCTTGAATTTTTCAATTGAATTTTTGTATTTTCACCCTCGATTCTTCCAACCCTCCTGGAAATGACCCAAATAACGACCCGTTGTAATTCACACATCAGTGCGTGTCAATCATGCAGCCCACTGTGGCCAACCGTCTCCTCCCCCCCTTAGCGGGCCAATAAACATCTGCAGCAGTCCACAAAAAAATGAAAGAAAAAACACCAAAATAAGAGAGAAGGAAATCACAAAACCAGTGCGACAACGACTATTGCTACAGTGAAAACGATGACGACATTCGACGTCGTGGGACTGCGAGGCAATTATTTAATTTTAATTATTCACTTTGACAATAAAAAACGAACGGGGGAAAAGGCGTAAAATTGTCTCGAATGCTGCAGCAGAATTTATGGTCGGCCTCCAACATCTTCACTCCGTTCTCATACACCTCCTTTCCCTTTTCTTCCTGCCTCATTCTCCTTGATTTCAACCTCTTTATTCTCCTCCTCTGGCCATGCTTCGTCCACGTGCTGCGTGAGTTACAAAATTTTATGACATTTCTTTTTGTCGTCAGCTGTCGTTGCCTGCTGTCCGTCTGTTTGTTCATTCGTCTGTTTCTCCATTCGTCTGACGTTGACTATATCCTTTATTGTTCCTTCTCTTGGTGCTGTGGTTATTCCAATCGAGCCTCTGGTGAAAATGTCTTTCTTCGGTGAAGGAGGTTCCGTCGGTAAAAAGGGGTCGCCATCGGCACTTGAATTATATTGTCAAAGGCATGGAATGCGGACCCAACCAACCTCAAGCCACAAGTCTGTCCTTCTTTCTTTTCCCCTTTCCTCCTTTCCTTTCATCCCTTTAACCAATCATGCTTTGGTGCTCCCTCCTTTGAACGCTTCGTCTCTTCAGATCGTTCGTCTCTTGTTCCTTCGTCTCTTGGTCCCACCGTCCGTCTGTTTGTCCAGTTGTCGCCTGGTGGACGTTGGACGACAGTGGTTTTTGGGTCGCTTGCAGCGGAAATAAATTATGGCCCATTGAAAGCTCATTTGTGGCTCACGGAAGGACATGGCAAATAACGTCGCCCCCAAGCTGTGGGTGGTCAGAGGGAGACAACGGATGGAGAACAGAGAGAGATGGACACATAGAGCGACAGGTCTATGACAGGTCCTAAAATATATACACATTGGTATGTGGTGCTCAAATTTAAATGTAACCATGAGTGAGTGTCTAACGACTTCTGGTCCGAACAGGAAATGTGGCTTAATTTCCGAAATTCAGCCGGAATCTGTGCAACATCCGGTCATCATCCCCTTATCTCACTCTCTCTGTCTCCTCTCACTCTGACCTCTCTCACTCTGGTACCTCTCTCACTCTATTCTCTCTTAATCTTCTGACTTTTTGCTCGATGGTATTTTAGTGAGATTCAGTGATAGAAACGGACAGATGTGGGCTTTATTTTAATTGGCCTCCACATCTTCAAGCTATCTTTATCACACTGGCTCAAGGTCCCTTTTACCCTTTCCTCTCTTCCTCACACTTTCTCTCTCTCCTTTACATTATTTCACCCCACCAGCACATTTTTCTCCATTTCACCTCTCTGCACTCTCTCCTTCATCACCATCCTCCATCCCTTCGAAATTTGAGACTCAAAAACCCAGCCAATAAATTCGTTATGGGTTTTTCTTCAGGCGTTTCCGACCCGAAACGGATTCGAAATTTACAACTTTAACCGATGCCATAAATAAATGACCAAATTCACTCTCTCTCCCGATCGCTGAGGTGTAGGAGTTGATTCAGGAAGGGGCGTCTGTGCGGAAATTTAAAATAAACGAAAAATCGATCAGCTCCATGCTTCGCGGAACGACTCCTTGAGCTTTAATCAAAGAGCTTGATTTTTATGCTTGTTGGCATTATTTATGCGGGGAAATCCTTCAGGAAGCCGGAAGTTTCTGTGATGGAGAAAGAGATGAACACAGAGGAAGACCCACAGAAGAAGAAGACAGAGGAAGACCAACAGAAGAAGAGACAGAAGAAGAGGCAGAGGAAGAAACAGAAGAAGAGACAGAAAGTTGGCAATAAAGATGGAAAGGAGCGGAAGAGGGGAGGTTGAAAAGTGGAGAGCTATGGGGGAGGTGTCTGGAGATGAAGTGAAAAGCCATCACAAGCTGTGAAACGTATTTTCACGCTAAAAAGAACTTCATGAAGCCGTCGCCTCTCTATCCCCAGGACGTCTGAGCTCTGATGATGATTTTTGATCGATATATGTGCCAATAGTTATGATATCGGGATATGATTCTGTTCTTGGAGACTCAAATTGACCAAGCAATAAATATGACCTCGTAATAAATATCGCTAAATCGTCTCATCATTCAGAGAGTTGAAACAGTTTAAGGAGTTCAAAGAGATGTTTCAGTATGGAATTTCAATAGATGGATTCACTTCTGAGGATTGGATTAATTTCAAAGGACTGGATTAATTTGAGACAACTGAATTAAATTCTGAGGATGGATCGAGATCATCCTTACCGAAAACATTAATGATTTTCTCTGAATCGTTTCATTGTTCCTTTGCGTTTCCTCTGTTCGTCAAAGAAATTTACTATAATGACGAAAGAGGAAAAGCGTGAGGCAGAGAGGAAGGGAGATCGACAATTACTGGGATTGAAATACAAAACCCTTTGTTGGCCGGCAACAAAGAAGGACTTCAAACAGTTCGATGGTCGAGGGATGATTTCTCATTTAAAGTTAAATTAATTAAATTGTTTTCCTTGGTTGCAAATATATCGGATCATTGACTAGAGGTTTTTTTCAATAAATCCTTATAAAATAGTTGTGGTATTTGTCAACGAATCCTTATAAAATAATTGTGGTATTTTTCAATAAATTTTTATAAAACTATCGTAGTAACAAAGTGATTCCTTCAGTCTCTCATTGTTTCTTAATCCCAATCAATGTCGTTGATTCGTTCTCCCAACCGACACATGGCTTGTTTATCATTTAAGGGGATTCATGAAAATCTGGTTATTTTCTTCTCTCTCAAATCGCTTTCTCTCCTTCTCCTTTTCATCGACAGTCCTTCTCTGACCAGGGCTGGATATTAAGAGCCTGTGATATCGATATTAAACCTCGTCATTCTAAGCTACGGTGAGACCAGAGCGGCACAAAGTGGCTTAAGTTATTAACAAACTACACAACATGGCGTTGAGCCAGCCTCGGATACGTCCATAAAGAGAATTAAGGGAAGCGTTGTGGAGTTGGTGGGGCAGGTGGTTTGACGAAAGTTGACGTCGGTGGTGATTACTGAATGATTCGCTCTATCAAAAGCTCAATCGTTGAGCTTTCACAATAAAATGCCGTTAATACCACGGAGCGAGAGCGAAAGTATGATTGTGTCAGTCAGTGTTGTTCAGTCAAAGAGCAGCCAGTTTGAGACTTCTGCCACCTCTCCTCACCTCGGACTCCACCAGCCGGAGTTCGTTTCTTAATTGTTTTTATTCGTTCAAATTGCGTGCGCTGAGTTTGTTAGGATGTGTATTGATATGTGTGTGGGTATGTGTGACTCTATCAAACTATCTTGCTTCTTTTTCCTCCCTCCACCTTATTTTTCTCTTCCCTCCACCATTTTTCTCTCCCATTAACCACCTTTCTCTCTCCCTTCCACCATTTCTCTCTCTCTCCCTCTCACTAATCGCACACAATAGCTCTGTTTATTGGCTCGTAAAATATTCGCCACGCCATCGATGGCCGCCATCGAGATTGGGAAAAATAAAGGATTTGCGGTTGATTTACGATTACATCTACAGTTCGGCAACTAACATAAAAAAATACACAAATCCACCCAGAGAAATCAACGGAAATCGCAATAAATTATTTGGACGCGAGAGGATGTCGAAAATTCTCGAATTCAGGATATATTATAAAAAATATCGAAATAAATAAGCACTCCAAAATGTTATCTTATCTGGCAGAGACTATTCGACATTTCCATATAATTCATAAATTTCGTAGCACTATTTCATACTTAATCGTTGGTATTAAAAATTTCGTACTTAATATTTGGTATAACTAATCGTTTCAAAAATTGTATTGATATACAAACTTTTAATTTACTCATTACTATTTGAAGATTTCAAAATTGTGGAATTTCACATTGAAACCTTAAGCAATCATTAATAGCTATTTAAGTGTTGTCGACACCTCATTTTAATTGCGTTTAAATGGAAAACAAAATATTCATTCCATCACATTATCCAATTCTTCCTCTCCTCCTACTCATCTTCCTTCTTCTCCATTTCCACCTCATCCTCCTCCTCAATCCCCATCATCATTGGGTATTTAAACTTGGACCTCCTGTAGCGCATGATTCAATTGATCCACGGAGACAACAGCAGCAACAAAAATAATAACAGCAACAATATAATAAGGAAAAGCCGTGCAACAGCAACAGCTGAAACTTATGGCCAAATTATTACAGCAACAGATTGACGTTGGCAACGAGAAAGGAAATAAAATCACGACCTTCTTGACTGGGTTCGCAATTAAAATGAGCTCTCGAACCTTTTAAGAGTATTTAGAGGGGAGTGGGGGAGGTCAGGCTGATTATTAGGTGGCAACGATGAATTTACGTCTCGACCCCATCTCCTATGTCTCAGAAATAAGCATTAAATTCATCTGCTCCACATGACGTATGCGCAACATTCAATTTAAAAGCAATTAGTGAGGAAATTTTCAATTATTTTTTTTCATTATTGAAGCGAGTGAGGTCGAAGTAATTTTAGAACTGTGGATAATGACTTAGGGAGAAGTTTCGTATTCAAAAGTTTGCTGGCTTCGAGGGTTATTTTTTCAATTGTGGCCTGAACTTTTGGAGGTCGATTTATTTAAAGAAATGTATTATTTATTTAAATGAATTTAAGTTAATGCATGAGAGCTGTGGGAAAAAACTTCCATTAAAAGAGGTTCGTTAGAGAAAGCTTTATCAAATCTTAAAACGAACCTCATGAGGAGAATTTTAAAATTTTATATAAATTTCTTAAATTTCTTAATATATTATATTGCTTAAATATTTCCGAAAAAATTTATAAATGCCTATTTTTAACTTATTTCCTTTCAATAACAAATTCTGATTCCTGAAATGAAATTCGCTATTAACCCAGCTTCTCCATCAGTCCCTGCACCGCCTCCGCCTATCATCTCATTGCACATCTCTTTATATGACCTGCCATGCAAGTTGTGAAGACGTTCGCGGACACAATGATGAGGTATTGTTTAGATTTCGAAGCATTTTAATGGACATGTTGAAGCAGCTGCCTTTCATTCGTATTCTCATTTACGATTGTGTTCTTGTTGTCGGGCTTGTTGCAGTTGTTCTTGTGATTGTTTGTGTTCCTATTGTTGATGCTGCTGACGTTGATGCAGTCATTGCTTTCATTATAGAAATTTTTGTTTGCTACTGGCAAAAATTTAATTGCATTCATTTCGCGATAGAAATGAAATGTTTACTTAACGCGAGTCAATAAAAGAGAAACGAGGGGTGATGATGAGGAGGAGGAACAAAAGAGTGGAGAGAGAGAAGGAAGAGTAGGAAGGAGAGAGGAGGAAGAGAGGAGAAGGAGGACAAATGAAGGATCTGTCGGGTCACGATGCTCCAGGGTTGCCCCATATTCCATTTGATATCGGTAATTGATTTTACTTCAAGAAGCGAAAACAAGAAAGAAATTCTATGTTGATGATGTGTGGACTGGATGAAGGGGAGAAGGAAATGACAAAATATGGAGAAGAAGGAAAAATACGAGAATATAAGTAAAAGAATTAGAAGTATTCGAAAATAAATAGGAGTATTCGAAGAGAAATAGCAGCGAGGAAATAGGAATACGAGAAGCAAAAAGGAAGCATTCGAAGTGAAGATGCAAGAACGAGAAAATGATTGAAGATTACGACTGCGTCGTTCTTGGAGTCATGAAATGGAAACAGCCATGAAACCATTCATGTCCACGATTTTACGTTTTCGCCACAAGCAAATGCCACACTGTAGAGGAATAAACAAGAAGAATAAAAATAACTAACCAACAACAACAACTAACCTCACAACTTGATCCAACAACGAATATCTACCGACCAATAAATTCTACTAACCATTCGCCCAGCAACAACATGGAAAAGTGTTGCCCAATCGAAGCGAAAAAGAAGCATCGATTCGAGAGACAAATGGAGGGAATTGCCAGAACCCACACCTCCACCAAGCCTACCTCCTCCTCCTCCACCCAAACCACCACCTCCACCACAACCTTCCCTCAGCCTTCCATCGGTCCAACCAGCTGTATGCGAGAGGATAATAAATTTTATATGCTTTGCTTGATTTTCGTGACCGATGTCGAAGTCGTTGAGGATACAGGCGTCTGAATGTGGAACACGTTTCCTGCCATTGACGATGGCTGGCGATGGACGTGGAGCAGATGCCGCGCCACACCAGGGTCGTGACCCAGTGATAGAAGGGAAGACGAAGGAGGAGGTGATGAAGGAGAAGTTGCAGATGAAAACGGAGGAGATGGAGAAATCACTGAAGAACGGCCGCGAGGTCAGCGTGGAGCGGCAAAGGATGAGTCGTTGGGATCGTGTTGGGATCCACTGAACGAAAATGGGATATCAGAGCTCACGGAATTAGACATTGGGCGCCGAGTGGATTGATGGAATGGCGAGCTGATGAGCGCTGATGTGAGCGACAAAGTGAAAAATAACAGATGGTCAGACGAATGGTTTCAAATTAAATGAATCGACGTGAGGGTTTGGGGTAATAAAGCGAAGGATGAATATTTTAAGTGAACATGAGGATAAAAATAAAAAAAATGTAATAATAAAAAAAATAAAATAAAACAATAATATCATAAAAACAACTACAGAAACTACAGGAATAGGAAAAGCAAAATATTCCACACAATCACAATCAATCACCACAGCGAGAGAACCTCCGAACTTCCGGTATTGCGGTGTTACTTTCACTTCCGGTTGATGCCACTTCCGTTCGGTTGACTATCTCCTCTCTCTATAATTTACAATGATTTCCTCTCTCCTTCATTCTCTCGAAATCGCTCCGAGTTTGAAATGAAACCGGAAACAAATAATCGAATACAATTCAATAAAACTTTAACCACCGGCTGCTTCGTCTGCTCCAACGACTTCTAGATTTCTCCCCATTTCCGTTTTTACTTAATTTCATTCTCGGCATAATTAAATTCCTTAAGTTGGGTTCACTTCTGTGCTCCATAAGTCGTTTCCTCTCTTCCGCTCTTCTAGAAAAACCAGTTCCTTCTTTCATTGTCTTCGACTTCTTCATCCCCGTTGCTTTTTTTTTTGTTTTTAGTGTTTGACTCTGTCCTTGTCTCGGTCTCGTACTCTGTCTCATTCTCGGTCTCGTCCTTGGTGTCCTTCGCGTCTTCGGAGCGACCGCCATTAGAAGTCGACGTGGGCAAACAGAGCATCAACTGCAGGCGGAAGCGGAAACGAGCGGCGCGATAGTTGAATTAAATTCTCCAGTCGCAGTTATTTTTCTTGTTGTTCTTGTCCAGTTATTTTTCCTGTTGCTCTTTCCTTGTTCTTGTTGTTTCTGCCTTGTTTTGGTTCTTGTTTTTCTTGCTTATATCTTATTTTTGTTTTCATTATTGTTGCTATGACTCATGTTGTTGCGTTTGTTAATTTCGTCAACATTATCCCTCTGTTATCACTGTCTCCCCGCCACGTTGCCATCAGCAGCATGTTTGTTAAAATGCCAGGTTATGGCCGGAGTTTGGACAAAGGGGCCAATAAAGGTTACGACTCCCTGACGTCCGGCCACGGCTGTCGCTCGGTGCATGTCCTCGTTAATTTCTCGCTCTCTCGGTATGTGGCAGTGTGTGTGCTGCATTGTATCTGTGTTTGCCACTGTATATGTCCTTGCCTGAGACAATGGCCGGCCAACGTGCATAATGAGCTCAAAGCGAACACGTTCTAGTGACTCCCGACCTCCGACCCTCGGTCGCCCCTCGTGCCAAACGAACGTGACACGTTCAAATTTTCATTTCCATGCCATATGAGGCGCCGCTCAGATTGACAGCCGCCAGTCGTGGTGGCCAATGAGAATGGCAGCGACGTCGAGACCGAGATCAAGCAAAGGACGGAATGACGAGGTCGACCTCGAGGTCGTGGTCTGTGATGGACTGGGGTTGAGTTGGGAGAAATTTATGTGCGAATTAGGGAAAATGTCACCGTTGTGCGCACAAATTGCACCAGTCTGACGTCATCACCACAAACTCACACTAATTTCTTTAGCCATATAAATACAAACAATGCGATGGACTCATTATATTGAAATGAGAAGTCATTCCAAAAAGGACGGAGTCCATCAAACTCAATTAAATTTGTGTTGATAATTTTTTAATAAGTTTTGAAAGCGTATTAACGACTTAAATTAGAAACATAAACTACTTAAGTATCGCTTAAGAATCATTAACTGTTGAATGAAATTAAATTCACTCCTGTAATTAGCAAACGTTTTATAATTATAGTAAATCTTATATATAAAAATGAAACTGAGAAAATGTGTGTTCCGAATGGGCAGCCAAACTGTTTGTTCGATTTTTATGAAATTTTTACAGCATGTTCCTGACTTACACGAGATCACGAGATTTTAAATAATTTTATTAACAAATTCAATAATTTTAGAAAATTTTCTTCACTTCATAAATTCATATTCTTTGAAAAGCCCTCAAAAACTCAAAACCAAACTCTGGGTCAAATCTCAGTTTAAGTCGACTCTTATTTCAGATTTATTTGCCCTCTAACCCAACCTACTTCTTCGTCCAAGAGCAGAAGAAAGATGAGAAAAAAATGGCACGCGCATATTTATTTATCTCTCGCTCTAGCGACAACCTTCTCTCATTAAAAATGAAAAATTAGCTCCACATTCGGCAGCGCCCAACCGTGGAGGCGTGTTAAATGAATGAGGATGATGAAGAGGAGATGGAGGAGGAGGAGGAGAAAGAGAGAAATATACATAATGAGGAAGCGAGAGGGTGGAGTCATCATCCAAAGCTGGGCCGTCGATGTGATAAGCTCCGAGGTATATTTGTGCTAATATTTCAGATTTAGATAAAGCCCGAGCGAGAAGAAGACGAAATAAATGAGGAAGAGATGAAGGGAGACTGAAGGAGAAGCAGGAGATGAGAAGAAGGTGAAGAGGATGGGAGGAAGAGAGAGGAACAGAGAGATGGGGGCAGAGTGAGAGATGTGCCGGAAGGCGCTGGAGGCGGATGACGACCATTAGGACTTCATGGCAGCTCGTTTGAATTTTGCATTCAAGAATCCAACGTGGGGTGCGGGTTAAAACAATAATGACAAGAAAAGGAGGAGAAGAAGAGGATGAAGAGGTAGAGGGAGAAAATGTCACGGACCAAGTTAATCGCGGGATTATTTCATTTGATGGCGTTTACAAATTGTGTGTCATTAGAAGTCGAATGGGATGAGACAATAAAGATAACGATAAAAGGCAATAAAGATAACAATGGAAAACAATGGGAATTGGAAATGACTACAACAACTCCAAACATTGAGAAGCTATGAGAAAATGGCCAATTGCAATAAGAACAAAAACAACATCATCATCAGCAGAAGCAACAAAACCTAAAACAAAATCCTGACTCATCGAGGTTCACTCAAAGGTCACTAGAAGCGAACATCTCCTGAATAAACACACACACACGCAGGCAAACACACACACATGAATACAATGCAAACACTCGTTGTCGATGTCGTCCTTGCCAAAGTCAACCCGAAGTCCTTTTAGTTAAGAATTCCTTTCATCCCAACGAAATTGTTTCCTTTCCTCATGCTCGAACCTCTCTGACTGGAAGCCGCAATGATTTATGACGATGTCCCTCTGACAAAGTTAATCTTTTTCGATTTTTCGCTTTCTTCAAAACCAACCTTCTCCAGTTGGATGGGCTTCGGGGGTTGGAGAAGAGTGTCGTCCTTTAACATAGGTTTAAAATGTGACACACGTTGGTCGCGATGAAAACTCGTTCCTCGTTGTCTTCTGAGCCGACCCTCAGACCTTGGCATGATTTGTCCCTTGGTTTCATAATGACTGGTCTTTCATTTGTCTATCTTTCGGACTGTTGCTCGGTCGGTTTGTCTATCTGTCGGTCAGTCTCTCCTCTGCTCAGTCAATCGATCCTCTCACAGCCTTTTATGAATACATGAATTTCTTCTCTGCTTAAAAAGCAATCGATTCAAGAAGCTGAGGCTTGTGGAAAGTGTGGTGAGAGGTCGTTATTGTGAAGAGAGTGGTTGTTATAGTGCAGTGAGGGGTTTGGAGCGGAGGGATGCTGAAGGGAAATATTTAAAATTCAATCAAAGTTGTAAACTTTTCCTCCTCCAAGCCAAGCCAGGTCAGGCCACGCCTTGTCCAAGCCCAAGTCCTTTGAAATGAACTTCAAATCATACTTAAGTTAAACATAACACAAGAAGTCATCAGAGAAAAACAGCATAGATAACCAAATGGAGAAGAGAGATACAGTGAAAGTCAAAGAGAGAAAGGAAGAATGAAAGTGAAAGGGAGGGAAAGAGAGGAAGAGAAATCGGGTGTGAAAGAAGGTCAGCAAACGTGGGAGTCGATGTAAAAGATGGCGATAGAAGAAAAAAGTTGACACAAACTTTTGCGTTTAAGTCAAATTCTATTAAATTTTGGGAAGAAACCATCCACAGATGGATCGGAATGAGATAACGAAGGAGGACAAAGAGAAAGAGAGACAGAGATGGGGTTTTAGAAAGAGAGACAATAGCGGATAAAGAGAAAATTGGAATGATAGCTTTATTAACAAGTGAAAAGGATCCTTGAAAGAAATATGGATAAAGCCATTAATATGGAGATGAAGGATATGGTGAAACTTTTCTGATGATTAGCATTTTAGGATGAAGGTCTTTAAAAGACTTGGGCCTATAAGAAGAAATAGTCCTATCTTTCGCATTCTATACGTGACCTTTCCTCATTTCCTTCCTCACATTCACCAAATTATGCAATTAGCGAGATTTGCTTTGGTTTTTCCGGATTCAAAATGATATCTTCTTCAGATGAAAGTGATGCCCGATTGTAAAGGGCGGAGAATGGAGGGCAGTGGGCGAAGAATTTATTTCTCAGAGAGAGAGAGAGTGGGCGTGGAAACATTAAACGAATTAAATAAATACAATATGGGATGGGAAATAAAATTATTTATGAAACATTTCGACATTAATTGATTGAATGCTTTCATTTTCTGATCGAACACTCTCGGTTTGATTGATTGATTGATGGATTAAGTGTCGACGCAGGACATTTTTAATGAATTCCCGCCAGGGGTTTATGGGCAGCGTTGCCACAATGTCGTACTCTAATTCGAAAGTGGAAGCACAAGTGATGATGTGAAAAGAGAGAGCGAGTGGGAAAGTAGAATGGAAAACGTGTATTCGGTGAGAAGGTGACAAATTAATTGCTGGCTGCTGCAAGAGTTGTTTTTGTTATATACTTGCGTATGTATATGTAAAGTCACCATATTCCCAAATGTACTCATGTGGACTCCCACGTCGTGGTTTGTGGAAACCACAACAACAACAACGGCCTCGATCACCATCGCAATGACAGACGACGTCAGGCCACAAACCAATCAGCTTCGCCAGAGGGCGTAAAAATTATTTAAAAATAAAGGTGAGAGGTCACCAAATATATAAAAATAAATTATTACCACGCATTTGCTGATACAATCACAAACGTGTTTATCGATGATAATCATGCATAAAAAATAAAATTAAATAAAAATAAAACTCAATATGAATAAAATTAAATAAAAATTTAATTAAATGAAAATAAGAGAAATATGAACGTAATATTTTCGTTACGATATATAAAAATAGTATAAAAAAAATATTTTTATATAAAAAATAAGTGTAATTTTAAAACATTGTTTCAATGATGCATATTCCTCCTCAATGGCAGTCGCAACAAGGACAAGAACAATAAAAATAAGAGGAATAATACCAATAACAATAATAGCACTAAAGTAGCCACTACTGTTCAACCACGATGATGACAACAACAAAAATAATCGCGACTCTTCGTAATTTTATTAAAAGTTCAAACACACACTCAGGCAAAAGCATCTACCACGCCCTCATGCAACATATTACATTGCAAAAAAAAAACTCTTGTGTTGATGTTGTTGCGAGTTTTTGTCATCGCCATCATTGTTGTTGTCTCGCATATCCTTTATTTGCATATTTGTTGAAAATTAATTTGCATAGCCTGAAGCGGGCGCCCGCAGGACGACGATGAACGAAGTCAACATGTAGAGTTTCACGCAGACACAGAAACAAGACCACACACAGTCATCTCTACAACACATCGTTCGCCTGTCGGATACATCAGGATCCTCAGGTCAACCAAAGCCAGCAGCGAACTCTGAGCTATTGAATAAAAAGTTGAAACTAGCATCAACTCAAGCCTCGTTTTAATCAAAGTTCCGTAAAAGCATTCCGAACACTCCTGTTTTTTGTCTGTATTTATTTTTTAAATATTTTTTTATATATTTTTTTATATATATTTTTATACATTTCTTTATATATTTTTTTACATATATTTTGATAAATTTTTTTTCTGTTTTTTTTTGTGTATTTTTTCGGAAAAGTTTAATTTAAAAAGTTCCCTCAACGCTCGTAGAGCTTTGGTCATGGATCGTAGGATCTGTGTGTTGATTTTAGTTTGAATTTTTTTTTCTCTCTCTCTCTGTGGTTTGAGTAGCAGTAGACAAATGAGTGTCGCTGAGAGAATGTGTCAAACTTTTTGGAACAGCTGACAGAAGTTCCCACGGACAACATGGAGTTCTATAGCAGAAAGGTTCTAGGAATAGACAATACAACAATATACATATAAAAACAACTTTTACAATGAAATAACAATAGTACGAACTTCTACAACAAGACAACAATATAAACAATATATATCTATAAGACAACAGCAACAACTCCTAAAACCATTCAATAATATCAACCCAAACTCCAGTCAAAGGATTGCTCACAAATTTATTATGCCTGCGGCAAGGATTGACTACATGCGAAGGCATTTGTTTTATTCATCGACTCTTTGTAGAGAGGTTTCATTCAACATGGAAATTAGTCAGCCATGAGATCCCCCCAGGGTGGACTCCCCAGGGCTCTACTTCGTCTACTTGCACCATCGTTGTAGCGGTAACTTCGTCAAATTCCTTTTTATTTCCGGTGAAATATTAAATCCTGCATATGAATTGCTGCATCAATTTTAAATAGTCCTCTTCTTAGTCGGTAGGCTGTTGTCATATAATTTTCATATTCATTACAACCTCCCCAAGGCTTAATTTCCCACTCGCACGCACACCGACGCAATGTTGATACATATACACATGCAAAACTCACAGGATTTTGGTGCTTCAGAGTTGATTTTTATTGCCTCTAGCAGTTGTAGCTGTTGTTAATGTTGGTGCTTATGTTATTGTTAGTTATGTAGTTATTGTTATTAATGTTTCTTTTGCCTAGTCGTAGACCATTCTCAGGTCCTTCAATGTACCATACACATACACACTCACTCCACTCTCCTATAAAGACGAGAACACTAACTTACAAGACATTAATAATTTCTCTAAACCTGGGCTAATTTATGGGCTAGAACTAGCTGAAAGTGGGCGTGTCTAATGCTGATGAATAATGAAGTCTTGCATTATAAGATGCAGTTAAAAATATATGGAGCCAAGTTGGGGTTGACGTTGTTATTCTTGCGGTTGTTCTTGTTTTTGTTGCTATTGTGTTTGTTATTGTTGTTCTTGTTTGGTTATTTAAGCAATTGCATTACACTTCATTTCGCACCTCTGCGCATCAGATTTTCCCTTCCTTCTCCCTTTCTCTATCAGATATTCCTTTCTCTGTCACATCTCCTCTTCTCCTCCCCTCTCTTGCACTTCCCTCCCCATCACCAATCCCCATCTTGTTTGTTCCTCAATTTGTTTGTTTATTTTTTTCCTCATTTCTTCTTCCTTGCTTCATCTGCATGTTTGGCCATATGTGGCAACGCCGTGTTCCACCCTCGCATCTTTTCGTTGTTATAATATTTTGCACCTACTTCCGGTGTGTGTGTGTGCACACTAATATAAAAACACATATACATTCTGACAAAAAGCACTAACAGCACACAAGCGAATACAATTATGAAAATTTCTTCGGATGATAACAACGAAAGTGTTCAAATTCACGCTTCTTCTTCTTCGTTGTCTTGTTCTTTGTTATTGTTGTTGTTTTGTTGTTATGATGGTTGTTTTTGTTGTAGTTACCATAGATGTTGTTATTGTTGTTATTATTATCTTAGGTGCTGTTGTCATAAGTGTTGTTGCCTTAACTTTTGTTACCTTAGGTGTTAGAGTTGTTGTTGTAAACAGCGAGTTATCTTAAGAGCATCGGTGTGTGTAGCATCGACGTCGAGGAACAAGAGAGAGAAAATTGATATTTCACAGTAAGCATGGAAGGAGAAATAATGGGTTCTGAAGGTGGAAGAAGAACGATGAAGGTAGAGGATATATAATAAAAGTGGAGAAGAAAAAATAAAGGTGGAGAAAGAAGAAAAGGCGCTGAAGACAAAAGCCGATGAAGGGATAGAAAACGATGAATGAAGAGAAGACGACGAAGGTTGGGGTTAATTTTATCAGAAAGGATAATGAAGTTTGTCAATAACTAAAACGCCAGCTAAGACAACGAGAAGGAAGCAGCCCGAACACCTGGGCACCTTGTTCCAAGATCCGTTCCGAAGGATGCTTAACGAAAGGATATTATCCACAATCGTGTTAAGTGTAACTGTGTGTATGTGTTTTCTTGTTTCTCCGGATGTCGCATCCGTGAGTGGAAGGAAAACTCCGACCGTGTGAGTGTGACTAAGTGTTTATGGAAGTGTGAGAGTGTGAGTGTGTAAGCAATTATGAGTGTGTGTGTTTGTGAGGAGAAGGTGGAGAAGGGATTGTCGAGGCTTTTTAAGCGACCGCATAATTAAAGGTGAGCCACACACACAGAGACAAGAAGACACCAAGCCGCCTTTCTTGTTGTTGCATAGTTTTTTTTCGCGTGAAATTTTAATTTTCACCATTTTCCGCTTCATGAACACGGCCAAGGGGGAAGAAGTGTAGTGAACGAGGGTGTTTACGGTAGGACTCCCCATAAGGGAGAAAAATAGGGTAGTTTGAGAGAATGGCGTAAGCCGAGAGAGGCGTGAGTTGAGTGAATCGAGGTTGATGGTGCCTGGGGACCACAAGGGAATGACGACATGCGGCTTGTGGCTACATTTCGTAATTAGCTTCCGCGTTGTTGTCAACGTTCTCTCTCTCTCTACACGTGTATTCACATACAATTACGACTGCAACCCCAACTCAACATTAACTCACTCACACGAATGCAAACAACCCCAACTTCAGATACATACACGGGGCGTATGATTAAAATTAGTGCCGTTAAAGCGGTGGATTTTAATTTCGTGTGTTGATGTTAATTTCGTCTCTTGAATTTAATTTCGTCAGTTTATTTAACTTTCTTCCGTTAATTTAAATTTTGTCCGTTGATTTTTATTTTGTCTGTTTGTCTGATTTTAATTTGTGTGACTTCACAACTAAATTTAAATATTTCTTTTATTACATCGCGTCATTAATTATTTGTCTAAATATGAATCTCTCCATTTCTCTCTGTTCTTCTCCCATTTTCTGTTTATCCACTTTCTATCTAGTTTGTTCTCCAAATTCATTGAGTGTCGATAAAGAGTTGACTCAGCCAAATAATGATCGTACATTTTTTATTATTATTTCTTTTCTAGTTTCTATAGTTTGAAAAGAGATGAAAAATATTTTCATAGTTATCAACTATCCGAGTGTAAAAACGTGATAAAAAAGAACGATGAGAAGAGCAGTTAATGAAAGGGGGAAGAGAGACGGATGATGAGATGAAGTGGGAAGAAAGAAAGGTGTCAAAGTGAGGACGAGGAGAAGATGAACGCAAATTTCTCATTTGCCATGCATGAAGCTTGATGAAAATTTATTTCGACTTGGAAAAACTTCACCTGAAGTGACTGAAGGAGAAGGGCGGAAGGATAAAGTAGGGGAAGAAGAAGATGAAGAAGGAAAATGAGATCTTCATTTCACGATGCGTTTTGGAAAAATTGCAGTTTACCACCACCTCCTCAAAAAAAAAAAAAAAAAAAACCCAAAAAGGGCTTATTTTGAGAGATCGAACGCCAAATTTTCAAGGCGCGCTCTCATCGGGTTTAGGAGAGCCAAGGGGTCAAAGGTCAAACTTGGTGTTTCACTATAATGGCCACCAAATCTGTAAATGTTGACCGATCTGAATCGTACGGATATGGAATTAAAGGTAATTTTATTGCATACTAAGATTTTATAAAAATGTTTCGAAAATAAAATTTAAAAAAAAAACACAAAAAAATAATTTATTTTTTAGGTTAAATAATTTTTTTTATTTTTTTTTATGTTATTAACTATAGGTTTTGTATACATTTTCTGAAAGCTGGTTTCAATACCTTCAAAACGGTAGTACATTATATATACATTACTCTTAGTTTAGATATCTTATTTACCATTTACATTAAGCTTCTTGTTTTCTAAAATATATTTCTTGAATTCAAGTCTCTTCTGCGTGTGGCGGCCTTCGGCCGCGCTTAGGGGTTTTAACCCTCAAGTATGTCCAACACCGGCTACGCGGTCAAATAGTACTCCCGGGATCCAAGTTCCTTCTGCGTGTGGCGGCCTTCGGCCGCGCTTAGGGGTTTTAACCCTCAAGTATGTCCAACACCGGCTACGCGGTCAAATAGTACTCCCGGGATCCAAGTTCCTTCTGCGTGTGGCGGCCTTCGGCCGCGCTTAGGGGTTTTAACCCTCAAGTATGTCCAACACCGGCTACGCGGTCAAATAGTACTCCCGGGATCCAAGTTCCTTCTGCGTGTGGCGGCCTTCGGCCGCGCTTAGGGGTTTTAACCCTCAAGTATGTCCAACACCGGCTACGCGGTCCAATAGTACTTCCGGAATCTAAGTCTCTGCTGTTTATATACATGTAACATACACACACATGCACCCACAAACACACACATACACACACAAATATACACATACACATATAAAAATGCATTTAAATAACCGACAAGTTTGCCAATATAACAAATTTTAAAACTTCCCTTTCCGTAAATGGGAAAAAATACTATTGATTTACAATAATTATATATAATATTATATACCGTTTTGAAGGTATTGAAACCAGCTTTCAGAAAATGTATACAAAACCTATAGTTAATAACGTAAAAAAAAATAAAAAAATTATTTAACCTAAAAATTAAATTATTTTTTTATGTTTTTTTTTTTAAATTTTATTTTCGAAACATTTTTATAAAATCTTAGTATGCAGTTTTGTAGGCAATAAAATTACCTTTAATTCCATATCCGTACGATTCAGATCGGTCAACATTTACAGATTTGGTGGCCATTATAGTGAAACAACAAGTTTGACCTTTGACCCCTTGGCTCTCCTAAACCCGATGAGAGCGCGACTTGAAAATTTGGCGTTCGGATATTCTCAGAAAAAGCAACATTTTGATATACAAAAATTTAAAATCGGAAAAGGTGGTGGTAAAGTGCAATTATGCCTGCGTTTTAAGTGTCAATCAGTGGCTAGATGCAAAAAGGACAAGCGACGAGAAGAGGGTGCCAACGATAATCGACACTAGATGTGAATGGAGTTCCAGATTATTATGATGATGATGATGAAAACTCCTCCCATTGGAGTGAAATCTAAAGGAGTCGATGAAGGAAGAATAACAAGGAGTCAGGGAAAAAGGATAAAGGAATGACACATGAAGGAAAAAGAAGAAATGTAAAAGGAAGAAATATTTATTATATTTATTTTTATTTTATTATTTTTACTCCATTTTTTCTTTTATTTTCTTTCCATATTTGTCTTCATATTCCTTTTCATATTCCTCTTCATATTCCTCTTTCATATTTCTCTATTTTCCTTCCCATTGTCCCTTTCTACTTTTCTGGCTTCCGATAGTTTTCTCACAGTTCTCAATTAATAATCTTCATTTTGTGGCATCTCAAGGATATTCAATATGGTCTTCAACTCGTCCTCGCCCCTCGTTTCCTCCCAATCGCCTTCAGTTTCCCCCTAATCGCCCTCTTTTGCTACTCCTTCCTTTTCCTCGCTTCTTGCCTGCCATCCATGCTCATGTATGCCAGCACTTGACGTCTTTCGAGCACCCACTCGGCCGGGACCCATTGTCCGATCGACGGGCTGAGGGATGAACCAACTGACGACATTCGACACGCGACGTTCGATGTTCGGTGTTGTTGCCAATGTCGTTGTTGTTATTATTGTTTAAAATTTTGTTCTTATTATTATTTTCAATATTCTTATTTCCAATGTTGCTGTTATTATTGAATTTATCGTTGTTTGTGAATTTGACGATGTTGCTGTTGTAATTTTTATTATTCTCCCGAGGATGCCAAACTATGGAAAGGAACCTGAAAAAATATGTAAAGCCTGACATATGGCGACCTGCACGCGTCCTCTTCTTCGTCCTTCCGTCTTCTTCCTTCCTCGTTCTTCAACACATTCATTACCTTCTTCACTTTGTTATTGTCATTTTTTGTTGTTGTCATTTTTTTGTATTCTTGTTGTTCTTTTAAGCTTTTTTCTCCCATCCACATTTCTCGCTTTTATTTTAATTGTTCCGTTGACAGGACCCCGGAACAGAACAATGGCCAGAAGGAGATAATGGAGTGAGGGTGATAGAGAGTGAGGGGAGAGAGAGTGGGAAAAAGTGAGAGAGAGAGAGGTAGAGTTATATAAAGAGGAATATATGTTGAGTAGCAGATGGGTTCAGTGGCGAGCATAATGCGACAAGTCGAGAGAACAAAATGGAGAAGAAGGAGGCGAACTGAGATAATCACGAGGAACTGGGGCAAGGGCGTGGTGGCGGTGTCGGGTCGAGATGGGGTCGGTGAAAAAAAGTCAGTTGCTCGCATTTCGCAATTAATTAGGATTCTCGTGTCCGACGTCATTTCAATTTGCTGCTATTGTTATTGTCATAGTTGTTATTTTTGTTGTTATGACTGTTTTCATTTAACACAATGACAATTTATTGTTATTATTATTTTTTGGTTGTTCACAAGGTGTGTCTCACAATTACGTGGTTGGCTATACTTAACATTTAATTAGTCCCCAAGAAAATAAAAATAAAAGCCCAAAATGAGAAAATGAAAACGTGGCATGTGAAAGCTTTCAACGGAGCGTGTGAGGCGGCGAATGAAGGCTTTCTAAATCATCATTCGTTCATGTGATGATGACGAAAGAGCCGAAGAAAGAGAATTATGAGACAATGTCTAAAGAGAGAGAGACATAATGTTTTCTTGAAATAAACATGAGCTTCGACAATTTTCAGAGAGAAATATTTTTAAATCAATTGAAAATTAAAATGGTTTCATTGCGGGCTGGGTGGACGAGGCTCGATTGGCTCCTTAAAAGCTTTCAGGCGACAAATCCTTAAATCTTCCTGAGAAGCTTTAGAATTTATTTCCACTTGGAGATTCGCTCGACTTATCTGAAATCTAAATTCAAATCCCCGCCTTCTTATTTCTATCTCTATCCGACGATGTCGCAAACACCTTCGGGCTCGAACGAATCTTGGCTCATAACCAGGAGACGCTAAGGGACCCAGTCAAGGTGGCCAGGTGGAGACATAAATATTTCTACGATTGTTGCAAATACAATCGATCGCCATCCTACTCACACTTGCCCAAATACAATTTATACCTTTCTCTCTCTCTCTCTTTCGTATCCACCTGACCTCTTTGTATGGAATTTAAATGTAGTCCGGAGGAATCGAGAGAGAGAGAGAGAGAGAGAGAGAAACGAAGCGAAGCGAATCCTGTGAAGGAGGAGAAAGAAGACGGATGGATATTCTTCCATTTCCGATATCCTCAGGATATTTGCTGTTGAGTGCATTTCACAAACCCACACTCACTCACACATACAGTCCCACACTCGTAAAAATACCTGCGTGTACATTTATGAGAAATAACATGCATATGTTCATTTTATTAGTGGTTGCCATAGTTTCTCGTTTCCCATCTGCATCTTCCATCGAGGAGAACCCGAAATAAATTGCATTTCTTTTCGTCATAACTCCTTCTCTATCTCTTTGGGTGTGTGTTTGTGTGCGGTTGAGAAGAACATCAGGGTGGAACAAGAGCAAGTGAATTTTTTGTGTTGTTTTTTATTTATTTATTTATTTTTTTTTATTGCTCCTGAAATCGAATTAAAGTGAATCGGCAGAAAATGCATGCTTTCACCTATCTTTCTCTCCCCCTATCTCTCTCTCTCTCTCTTTCTTATTCTTCTTTCTTATCCTTGCTCCCACATCCTCTTCTTCCTTTCCTTTCACTAATCTCATCTCCATTCCTCTCCCTCTCTCTTCCCTTCCACCCACTATGACTTTCTGCCACGTTAACCTGAGTCCTCTGCACATGGCCGACAATTTTATGTCAAACACATTCACAACGATCTCCATTTTATTCGCCGTTTCCATCAATTTTTTTTTACCGTTTGTTTTTGTATGAATTTTTTATATTTTTATTTTCGTTGTGACAGGAATAAAAGTTCGTAGTATTTTTCTTCGAAGCACGTGATATAAATTCATCGCAATTTGCCACCGACTGAGTGAATACGTGTATGTGTGTGGCAGTTAGTGTGTGTGTGAAGTTCTCTTTCGAAGAGGAGGAAAATGTAAAAAGTTTCGAAAATCACGCTGAGCCGTGGATCGACGTGAACGAAAAGGAAGACACGACTGCGGATGAAAGAAACGCAGAAAGTAAAAACGGCAGGAAAACGAGAAAGAAGGACGTAGAAGAAACACAACTGTAGACAAAACAAGGTGGGAGGGAGATGCCAGATGGCTGTGAGTGAAAGGTATGCACTTGGTCATGCATTGATATTTCAATAAAATACAATTGAGACAAACGTATGCAAAGATAGATAGTTCTAGGAAAACTAAATCACACAAACGTATTTTCCAACAAAATACTGCTGAGAGGTTTTCAGAAGGAGAGAAAGTTGTCTTCTCGACACTTGAAAATTTGATTCTGATAAAATTTGAATATGTTAAAATTCAAATCTAATAAATTTTGAAATGGTTTGAACCATAGTATCTGATACAATTTTCCTTACAATTTTTATAAATGAAAGCTTTCAGCATCCTTGATTCAGAGAATAATTTTTGACACATTCCATGTTAGATATTGAGAAGAAAATTTTGAGAATTGGTAGAAAATTAAATTTATTAGAATTCAAATTAAGATATTTTTAAGCAATTCGATAAATGAGAGTTTCATCGCAGTGAATTCGATTGCAGAAAATTCTCTTTAATTTCCTTGTCAAAGGAAAATACAAATTTGCTTGACCTTCGCTTTCCTTTATTGACTCACGATGAAGATTCAAATCAAGCGAGACTATATTAAATTTCATTCAAATAAATTCTCCCTATCTCTCTCTCTCTCTCGTCAGGCCAGTTTTGCTGTTCTCTATTTGAGGACTGTATTTTTGTTACATTTGTTTTCACTGCCATGGCTTGGGGGCATTTCTGCACTCAATCAAAGTCCATAAAAGTCCTACTAAATCCATTTCGTAGTCGCAAACGATGATAACGAGGATTCGCTACACCATTGCGATTTGAATATAAAAATAAGTATTTATGGGACGAATGAAGAGAGTGGAAAATGGAGAGAATGAAGAAATGGAAGCTCAAAATCTTAACTTGCTTTAGGCTGGAAAAAATCCACTTTAGTCGATGAGAAAAAAGAAAAACACAAAAATAAAAGAAACAATCAAAACTTCGGATAAAGAGAAAGTTTTGTATTAAAAATGCGTTGCATGATTTTGGCCGTTCGGTCATATGAGAGAATGGAAAATATCGTAGAAGTGCAAGGAGGAAGAGAAGGAGGAGTAAAAGAGAATGGTGGAGCAAGACAGGAAGAGTGAATGAGAGAAATTTTGTTTAAACTTTTGTTATTTTTCATTCAAAGTCGACACAAAAATATTGCATAGTTTAGGGCGATCATCGCCAGTGGGGCGAACTCTGGACTAAATTTTCACTCAGTCGACGAAGTCATCGCCTCGGGCCAGATACCGAAGCATACGAAGCAGACCCTTTGATATAACATCATCTTTCATCTTTCCCCAAAAGTTCTCGTTTTCCTTTTATGGGTTACTCTGTGGTCGATGGCAAGTGTTCATCAAACAGAGTGCATTTCCACTTTGAGGAAAAAAATATTTTTGTGGGAAAAAAAAATATCTTTCATCTTTCTGACCACTCTCATCCTTTTCCTTCGCCCCTTCCCTCCCTCTTTATTGCTGTCTTCTCCACTCTTTATATTATTTATATTTGATTGTTCCATGGTTTAATTTGATGCTTCATCTCGTGTATTTACAATGCACTTTCATTTGCTTCCCTATATTTATTCCCGTTTTCTCTCACTCTTCTTTCTTCTATCTACTTCTTTCTCTTTCCCTTCTCCTTCTCTTGCCCTTATCCTTCGTTTGCCTTCTTCTTCTCTTCCCTTTCAGAAGAAACCTACAAGTAAGCGATACCATAAAAAAAGGACATCAAAAGTTCCCACCGCGGATGGAAGTTGAGAAAATAACGAAATAAAAGCTGTGGAGAAGGGAATGGGGAAGGCAAAAAAGTATAGATAAGTAAGTGAAGGAGGAAGGGAGAGGAAGGAGGAGATGAAGAGGGAGAAAAGAGGAGGAAGAGAGGAGAAAGAGAAAAGAAAACTCCAGCATAGTTTGAAAGAAGTTTGCGGCTTCAAAGCGCCCACTAAGCCATTCATTTGAGCCAGGAAATAAAAAGCTTGCGGGCAAAAGAGAGGAATCGAGGTCAAAGGAAGTGATGTAGAAGGAAGAGAAAAGAAAGATGAGGTAAAGGAAGAGTAAGGGTGGAGAAGTAGAACAACCGAGGGCGAAGGAAATATAATGTATAATGTGCAATGTAAAAGACAGCGAGAGAGAGGTGAGTGAAAGGAAGACCAGAGACCGACTGAAACAAAACTTTTCCAAATGCAATTTTGCATAAGTTTCAAGAGTCCCCTCGAGGTGGAAGTTGTCTGCGGCCCGTGTCGCAATCGCTCCACATGGATCTCATTACCGAGGACCCGGTGACAGGATGACGTGTGGGGAGCTTCCCTCAGTTGAACTCGGCATGCGATGTTTGTTTATTGAAAAGTTACACCAGGTACTTTCAACGCTAAAGAAATCGACATTTACTATTTATTTTATGTAATTAAGAGCGATGCAAAAACGAAATAAAAGGAAATAGAAAAAAAAAAACCAAAAACGATCAATTAGATAGGTACAAAATAAGTGGAGGATGAGGAAAGAACGACTTGAAGAGGAGAAAACAACGTGTAGTGGAGGGGGAAACATTAAATGGAGGAGTTGACATCGTGAAGAGACAAAACTCGGATACGTGGAAATAATGCTGGCACACTTTTAGGCGCCCAAAAATCCGAGAGATAAGTGAATAGCACAAATGCTGACAGATGCAAACATTGAGGAAATTATGTCGGAAATAATTGCAAAAACACAACAACGACAACGAAAATAACAACGACAACATTTACAAAACTTCGACTATCTGGAGAAGGAGGGAGTGAAAATCGGTAATGAAAATAAAGTGATGGGTGTTGAAAGTAAATGAAGTTGATATTTTTTCACTCCGCAGCTGGTCGCATTTTCGTGGTATTTGAATCGAGGGGAGAATGAGAGAGTGGGAATGAGAGAAAGAAGGAGAGTGATAAAGAGAGAATGTTGAAAAAAAAGAGAACGAACAAAATCCCTGGTATAATGGAGACGACAACAGCAAAAGAGCCAACTAAACCACCGTCATCAACACTTTCTCCAACAACAGCGACGTCAACATCGCCCTCAACATGGTGGCCAACAACAACACTATCGTCATCAACACCGCCATCGACATCCACTCCATCCACTCCATCAACACCATAAACACTAACCCTAACAAAGAGAACAACAGAAAACGGTGCAACCGCAAAATGCAGGAAGCGGAAATGCAGCCATGGCAACGTCAGGATGTCAGGTTAGCGGAAGCATTCAACGGACGAGGATCGACACCAAGGACGAAGGACGACCAACGGACGATTGGTGGGTGGAGCCCAATGGAAGAGCAGATGTCGAAACAGCAACCGAGAAGAAGCAGAAAAAATAAAAAGTCCCACAGGAAATTAGGAGAGAAATGTTGCAGTTCTAAGGAAACGAAGCGATGAGAAGAAGAAGACAAGGAAAATCCTACGACTAAGTAAGAGGTAAAAATAAAAGAATATAGCGAAGAAGATAAACAAAATAAATTCATTGTGAAAAGTTTTACGAGTTTGCGGAAGAAAAAGTGCAGCAGAAGAAGTTGAACAAGTGAAGGATAGAACTGGAGCGGGACAAATGAAGGAAGGAAAGAGAAAAATTCGAGATTTTATGGAAACTAGGGAAAGAAACGAGAAAAAAATTCCTTAAAAAAAGAGGAGAAAAATAGATGAGACAAAGTGAACAAATAAAGACAGATTATTAGGGATGATTTGGAAGAATATTACAAGTGCGAAGAAGAAGGAGAAACGCAGAAAGAGGAGAAGTTGAAAATTTATTTAGAGCAAGAAAAGAGATCGGAAAAAATATGCATAGTTGGAGATATCCAGGGATCTCATAATGAAATTGAACAAAGTTTGATTTAAAAATATATTGAAGAAAATGAGTATTTAATATTTAGTGTTAGGGTCAAAAATATAATGCAATGCAAATATGAATTTAATTAAAAATATTTAAAAAAAACTAAAATTCAATCAATAAAAACAATGAATAAAAGTAAATAAACTTTAGTGTTATATTTAGATGTGAAATTGATATGTCTATAAAATTAATAAACGTTAGATTTAATGAAATTTTGTATATAAAAAATTACAGGAACATCCAAAGGAAAAAATTAGGCACTAGATTAAAGTAAAACCAGTCTCCCACCGATTATCACTAGGACAACGAAATGCAAGACAAGACGATAAACGATTAAAATAACAACTGTAGTGAAAATAACAAGAATGTTCAGACTTGGCTGAACAGCAAAGGACGTTGAACGGACAAAGAAAGACAAACATGCAGACATGTGGACAGACAGATAAACAGACATACAGACAGTGAGACATGATTACAGGCAGAACAAAAGACAGAGAGAGGGACAAATAAAGAAAAACTGAGAGAGAGAGAGAGAGAGAGAGAGAGAAATGAAGAGAAGACAGCCAGCCCGACCAACGAACAGAGGTGTAGAAAGAGAGAGAAAATCAGTTGCTATTCTCTCAGTTCATCACTCACTCATTCGGTCGCTCACCCGCAGGATAACGACAAAAAATAAAAAATAGCAGAAAGTACTATAGCAGAGAACAGAGGAAAGGAAACTAGCGCACCGGGGTCGCTTCGCTCCCCCGGTTTGCCTGGTCCACCCAGGAAAAATCTGTTAACTTCGGCCAGGCCGAAGTTTACATACCCTACACCCTGCATACAACGTTTATTAAAGGAAAAAGAGTGAATTTCTATCAATAATTAGTGAAAATGCATCATTACACTTCAATGCTATTAACTCCATTGTGCGATTTTCACAACTGTGGCCTCTTTCAAAGAGAAATTATATATTTGAAGCTATTTTCGTATTCCAAACACGATTATACCCTTTTTGTGTCGATTGTCTAATCTATGAATAAGAGTGAAGTTAGGAATCTTATAGGGGCCCATGTTTCTACAAAACGAAGTAGTTCTGGTGTTTGCAGCATTGTGCCATTGCTAATATCTTGAAAGTGCGAATAAAAGCTCAGCAATTTATGGAAGAATAATTGAATCGATGATTTTTTGTGTGCCATAAAATCATAATGTGCCTTAGTTGCTTTTCCTATTTTAGATGTTCATTTCAATGCAGACAAAATCTGATTCAACAACAGACTTGGGAGGGTAGAAATTTTCAACAATATAAAGTCCAGAAGTACTTGCTGCGCTACTATAAGCAACATATAGTGCCGCGTGATTGATTCCACTTTGAAGATGAACAGCCATTTGGAAATATGTAGCTCCCTGACTTTTGTGGATTGTGATCCCATCAGCAGGGATTGTATTCTCTCAATCGTCACCTGCTCATTACGTTTATATTGATAAGATATAATCAATTTTTATGGGCGTCCATTGAGGTTCAGTTGGATGTGGTCTCTTTCTTCTTGGATTCACTCCCACCTTTCATCAGCTAATAACATCCATAAAGTAGTTGGATTTCTTGTAGATCTACGATTTTGTATGGAAGGTGCTCGTGTCCTATAAGAGATATTTTCCATTTGATTCTTGGGAACTCTTAGTAGCAATATTTAATCTAATAACTGTCTATATGGTTTACCATATCCAACATTGAGCTGTAGCTTTTGAGCTGTAGCTTGTCAATTTTTAGTATGTAAACTGGTATCGGTGGTACATGATCAGACGCAAAAATTCATCTCTATATATACCATAGTTTATCATATATACCATATTCAACTTTTGCGTTATATGGGAGGGCGATGTTATCCATTTTTGACTTGTAAACTCGTATGAGTGGAACATGACCACACACAAAACTTTATCTCGATATATACCATAGTTCACCAGATATCCCATATAAACCTTTTGCTTTATATGGGAGGTGGGCGTGTCCGATGGGCGATGTTTTCCATTTTTGCCTTTTAAACTCGTATCAGTGGAACATGATTACACACAAAATTTCATCTCGATATATACCATAGTTCACCAGATATCCCATATAAACCTTTTGCTTTATATGGGAGGTGGGCGTGTCCGATGGGCGATGTTTTCCATTTTTGTCTTTTAAACTCGTATCAGTGGAACATGATCACACACAAAATTTCATCTCGATATATACCATAGTTCACCAGATATCCCATATAAACCTTTTGCTTTATATGGGAGGTGGGCGTGTCCGTTGACCGATTACGTCCATTTTTACATACAAGTAGCTTATTAATATAGAAATACTAAATCCAAAATTTCAAGTCAGTATCTCTTACCGTTTCTTCACAAAATCTATTTCCACAGACAGACACACAGACACACAGACAGACAGACGGACAGACAGACAGACAGACAGACGGACATAGCTAAATCGATTCAGGAGGTGACGCTGATCAAGAATATATATACTTTTCCATACCTACGACCTCTCCTTTAATGCGTTACAAACGGAAGGACAAAATGAATATACCCTTACCCACAGGGTGTAGGGTATAAAAAGGCTTATCGATTTAAGAGCGGAACCCACGACCCACGGAATTTAAGAAGTGGGAAGAAAAACAGGAACAACAAGAACAATATTGACAACAATAACAAGAACGATAACAACAACACCAATAACAACAACACCATCAACACAAGTGACTACAACAATAAAAACAGTAACAACAACCATAACAACAGCAAAAAGAAGAACGAAAGAAGCCAGAGCCAGGAGTCGAAGCTGGAAAATATATTGTCGTTTCTTGAAATGCCTTTTGAATGAACTAGTAAACAACACACATACATTCACACAAAACCTAATAGACTCACAAAAATATACACCCACATCGCCACACCAACATACCCACCCACATAAACTCACAAACACACACCGTGAACGCTACGTACGTTGAGCAAACGTAACGCAATCTAACGTAACTTGACTTAACTTACTTACGTCTGTTTGGCTGGTCTCGAAGGACTCGCCGTATCCGTAGGATACCGGAACTTAGGAGGCGTGGCAAGGGGTTCCGGGAGGCGAGAGACGACTGATGACGACCTACTCTCGACGTCGTTGGCTGCTGTTCAATCTTTCCGTTTCGTTGCACAAAACAATTTACATTGCAAATTAAAGGAGCAGCAGAAACAGAGCAACAGCGACCGTGGACTTCGATAGCGAGTGGACAGGATTTTCTATTCCGTTTGGTTGTCAAACTCAATATTCGAGAAGTCAAAATTCAAGGATGCTTTTCTTTAACTTTTTTTATATGCATGACGCGTTCGGAAAAATATTCATACACGTTTCTACACTCTGTATTAATTCAGTGAAGTATTTTTTTTAATTAGTAACTACATTTTGTATAACTTTTCATGGGATTTCACAATGTTTGAGACTTTAGGAAATTTTTAATAAATTTTTAGTGAAATATTATTTTTAAAATAATAATATTTTGATATTTTTTTGTAAATTTTTTCAATTTTAAATTTTAATTGAAATTGTTGAACATTTTGACCGGAATATTTTAAAATTAAATTGTTGAACTTTTCAATAAAACTTAATTGAAATTTGTTAAAAATGATATCGAATTTCATTAAAAATTTTATTGAATTTTGTTAACATTTTATTAAAAACTTGTAAGATTTATTTTTTTTTGTGTTGAAATCTTAGTTTTAACTTTTGTAATTTTTAAATTAAATTTTAATTAAAACTTTTGACGTTTTAACCTACATTGTTAACGTTTTTATTAAAATTTGTTAAAATTTTAATCGAAATTATTTGAAATTTTTTCTGAAATTTAAAAGTTGGAATAAGAACAACTTTTGGCATTTAGTTTTATTTTTCTCCTTCCTTCAATGATTTTATCTAATTATTTACATTATTTATTCAAGAACCTCGCACACGCGATTCACTATTGTATGTTGCATACACGTATACCAACACACCCAAAGACAATCTCAACACGTACGCTCGCTCACAGACACAAACACGATTCGACTGTCGGTCTCCTTCGACCTCATCGCGCGAGCCACGATTGTCAACTGTTGGCTACTTTGCATTGGCCAAGAGAGGCGGCCGAGAGTGTTTTTGGCAGCAACCTCGTGGCTCGTACGGCCAGAGCTGACAGTTGCTCCTGTCATCACTCTCTCTTGTACTCTCTCATTCACGCCGACTCCGCTGGCACCGGCCGAAACAGAGGCGGAAGACTGGGAAAAGTCTCCACAAAGTTTGTTTACATTTGTCAAGGGATGAACGGCCATATTCCTCCTAAGAGAGGAGAGAGAATGAATGGTTAACGGATGAATGGGGATAATGGAGAGAGAAAGTAGAATGAAGGAGAGAACGGAGGAAAAGTGAAGAGAGAAGAAAACATAGAGAGAGAAAATTGAGTGGAGAGATATTTTCCACCAAAGCTTTAGGTTAATGGCAAACACTCTTCTGTTGAATTACAGCAACCAAAACCAATGGTCGAAGAAGAGGAAAACGAAGGAGATGAAAACGTGGAGCTTCAAAAGGTTGAAATCCTTCTGAAGATTAAAGCGAATGTGAACTCGATATTAGTTCCGAAAGAGGCGAAACAGAGGAAGGAAGGAATGAGCACTTAAAGTGAATGAAGATACCATGTGGAGATCAAAGGTTTCACTCATCCTAGTTTTGATAGGCGAACTTTCCTCTTGATTTAGTCGTCGTGCTGGAGTTTCACTTGACCCATTTTCGGGGTCCTTAAAGAGTTCCTTTTGGTTGTGTTGTTTCTCCTCTACTTTGTGTTGAATCAACTAGTTCATCGGGAATTCTATATAGCTCCCCTTTATAATCCTACATATAAACATAATTTGGATTTCGTTTTGTCAGAGGTGAACTGCTGAATCGTTCATCCGATGGCGACGAAACTTTGGTCAGTGGTTGGCATAGTCACTAAATAAAAAAATCGCGAGTAAATAATAAATCACAACATTTAAAGGGGAAAAATGAAAATTATCCATTTCTATTTTTTTTATGAAAATGATCAAATTTTGAATTTTCTATAAAAATATTCAAAATTAAAATTTTCTATAAAAATCATAAAATTTTGAAGTTTTTTTGAAAATTACCAATATTTGATTTTTTTATTAAAATTTTAAAGATTTAAATAAAAAAAAATCATAAAATTTTGAATTTTTTATGAAAACTTAAACTTTTTGAATTTTTCCTGAAAATAATCAATTTTTGAATTTTCTATGAAAAGGATCAATTTTTGAATTTTCTATGAAAATTATCAAATTTCGTATTGTTTATGAAAATTTTAAAATTTTATATTTATATTTTGAATTTGAAATTTTTAAAATTTCTATAAAAATGATGAAATTTTGAATTTTCTATGAAAATCATCAAATTTGGAATTATCAATGAAAGTTATCAAATTTTGAATTTACTGTGAGAATCATAAAATTTTGAATTTTTTATACAAACTTTCAATTTTTGAATTTTTTCTGAAAATAATCAATGTTTGAATTTTCTATGAAAAGGATCAAATTTTGAATTTTTTATGAAAATTTTAAAATTTTAATTTTGAAACCATTGGACCAGAGTCTTTCGAGAAGTTTTCTTGGAACTACAAACAATAATTTATCTTATGGAGCCCCTCTCACTCTCTTCATTTCCTTCTCGCTCCCCCACTCATTGACTCTATGATGAGGACGAAGAGTCAGTGTTTGGTACCATAATCTTAGAAGGTCTAGAAGGTGGTGGCCGAGAGAGTTCGGCACGTGATCAGGTCAGGCTGAACAAACCGCAAAAGAAAGTCGAGTAGTGGAGGAAAAAATCGAGTGGAATAGAGAACCGAAGTAATGGGAGAATGTGAAGTGAAAGCAAGACGAAGAAGGGATCGAGAACATGAAGTGTAAGGAAGGATATGAAGAAAGTAAAACATGAAAAAGGGAAAAACTTGAAGTCAAAGGAAGAGAAAACGCAATCAGAAGGACGAACAAAGAAAGAGAAAAGTTCTTGCGTGTGGCGGGAAATAAAAACGAAATATTCAAATGAAGTTATTCGAGATTTTGCGAATCCCCTTTTTTTCTCCTTCTCTCTCTCAATCTCTCCTCCTTCCTCAAATTTGTCCCCATCCAACAACCACAACTGATGTGTTGAGGTCGACTCCATGTGCGGCGATGTCGAGGTTTCGAGACACGAAAAACTTCGAGACACGGAAGTTGAGGCAGAAAAAAGAGAGTTAGAGGAGGCAAAGAACGTATGGATAAGGAAGATGAGGAGAAAGTGGAATAGAAATAGTCATAGAGGAGGAAGTTGTGCAGAAATTCGACTACGTGTCCGATACGACTAAACTTCAACGCCTTTAATCCGCCCATCCATCGGAGCGCAGAGAAATTAAACGAGAAAAAGGGGAACCAATGGAGAGAAAAATAGACATGAGGATGGGCAGAAGAATGAACGAGTGGAAAAAACAGATGGATGGATGAATCGAACAGGCATGACGATAGATGGAAGGACGAATAGGCGGATATTCGATAGATTAATAGACAATTGAACATTAGGTTGGAGAGTCGAGTGGTCGAGAATTGAACTGGAAACGAAAGGTGGACTTAATGAATGAACTGATTGAAATAGAGATGGACATATTGACGTATAAATAGATGGACAGATAGACATACAAACAAAGGGACATTCTGATGTATGAACAGATAGATAACATTGGGTACAAACAGTTGAATAGTTGGACATTCAAACATATCGACAGCTAGCATTCCAACAGATCCACAGCATATGTCAAATAAACGAATCAAATGGACGACGAAGGGCTGACTAATGGACAGACAAATAGATCAAGCTAGTAGCATCCACACAGATAGACCGAGAGACGGACAGACCGATAAACGGGAGGATGGACAGACCGAGCGACCGACCGACCGAATGACCACATGGTAGCCGGAAGCAGTTGAACTTTTGCGAAATACGGAAGCGTATGAAATGTCATCGGTAACCGAAAACATTTTTGTAGTAGTAGTTGTACCGTTGACATCGCTTTGGGAACTGAAATTTCGGTGTTGACTCATTCACTTGCTTCAAACTCACTGCCCCAAGCTCCCTGACTTCTGCTCTCTTTTCCTCTACCTCCATTCACTGCATTCGGGATCAAATTCAGAGCTTCGCTGGGTAGGCTGAATCATCATCGCTCGCCGAGTTGAGTTCAGAATTTTAATTCATTAGGATCGCGTTCGCCCCGTAAGTTCGAGAGGATGAGATGAGGACGAGGATGATAGCGATGATGAGGGTGAAGATGAGGATGAGGGTGCAGATGAGCATGAAGTTGAGGTGAGCATGATGATGAGAATGAGGATATCGAGGACGAATGGCAGAGTGAAAAATACTTTTGAGAAAAGTTCAGTGGAGTGAATTTCATGTAAGTTTCAGAGTTAGACGAATGTAAGCATTTGGTAAGATGAGAGCAAAGGTAGGAAAAAGAATCAAACAGAGGAGCAGATATAACGAGCCGAAGGAGGAGGACGAAGGTGATGGAAGAGGAAGCGAGGAATTAAGATCGAGAAGGAGAAAATTAGGAAAAGTAGGCAAAGAGGGAGATTGAAACAGAAAGGGAGTAAGAATGAGAAAAGTAGGAGAGAGCTTAAGCCAAATGAAGACAGAGATAGAAGCAGGAGAAACAGAGAAGTTCATAGTAGTCCATGAACTTTTTGAAGCATGTGTGCTGAGATCTTCAGCAACTAGAAAGAAAAAGTTTCACTCTACTTTAGAGTTCCATGCAAGTGTTCCTTGCTTTCAGTAGAAGAAACCTTTCAACGGATAACAATTTTGAGAATAATGAATTCATCGGAGGAGGGCTTCTCCTGAACCCCAACAGGAAGCGTCCCCTCAAAAAAACTCTGAATTAATGCTGAGATCACTATGGACCGAGCTCTCAGACCCCTCAAACTGACTCCTCGGACCTCAACCAACCACGGCCTAAGCATCATATTACAGATACCTGAATTTAATAATATGAAGTTTACTCAAAGGACCCCTTCAAAGGATCCCAGGATTTCAGAGAAACGACGATGATGACGTGTTCGGAACATTGGAAAAGTTCACGGAAAGTTATTGAAAATCACATTGTTGCTGTTGCTATTATTGTTATAGTTATTTTTTTTGTAGTCTTTTTTGATGGCAGACTGTTAGATTGTTGTTGGTATTAGATTTTTATATTGTTGTTGGTGGTCTCGATGTTCTCTATCTCGAGGAAACTTTTACCAACTGAATCACAGCGATTCGACTTCCTGGGCTCAAGGACTTAGGACCAAGTTCCTGTTTCCGCCGCCGACTCCTGTAATGCGGTCAGGCGGAGTTCGACGGTTGATGGTCGATGGCTGGGGATTGCTTTGTTGTGGTTGACCGGGTGGCTGCCACCGGGGTGCAGGAAGTGGATTGGAGTTGCCACCTCATCACGCTGACAACGAGATGAATACAACACGAACACAAGCACAACTCACTCATAGACTGTGATACAAGGAGAATCAGAGAGGTTGAATAGATTGAGAATGGAAACAGTGTGAGATGAGGAGGAGGTTGAAAAGATATGAAGGAGGATGAAAAGAGATTGGGGGGCTATGAAAAGAGATGGCGGAGGATGAAAAGAGCTGGGGATAAATAGTGAAAGAGAGAAGAGATACAATGGCGACTGAAAGATGAAACTCGTTGAGAAGAAATCATCCAACTAGATGATAGGGAGTTGTTGCTTTGATTTAGTATGGAATTTAGTATGGTATTTAAAGTCAAAATCCTCATATGAAAAATTATAAAATGTTAATATTTTTAAAATTTTCATTTTCTAATTTTACCGTTATGATAATTTTTACTATATTTTTGTATTTTCTATTATTTTGTAAATCTGTTAAAAATTTAAAATCTTTTGTTATTTAATTTTTTCACTTTGGTTATCTCTCACTCTCTCATTATTTTTTCCTTTGTTTTGTTTCCCTTTCTCTCACTCGATTTTCATTCTTTAACGCCCTCTTTCCTGTTATTGTTTTTTGTAATTATTGTTGGGCGTGGCTGCCTCCCACAACTCTATCACCACGCCTTCAGCTCGCTAACCTCACGGGACGGACTGCTCTTCACATGTCAGCAGTTAATTTTGATTGGAAACCGTCGTCCGTTCGTCCTTGCAACCATAAGCACAACAACAACAATGACAATTACAACAACGAATTGAGAACAATGAGAAACAACAACTATGAAAATAACAATAAAGACAGTTACAACAATGACAACAACACCTATAAAAAAAATGACAATAGCAATGAAAAAGAAAAATACAAAAAATGTATGATACCAGCATAATGTTTTCATTGTTGTTGCCTTTATTTTTGTAGCGAAAACACGGTCGGTCAGTGACCAAGTTCGGCAACGACGTGGGCGGTGGGCGTGTCGAGGGCGATAATTCCCGGTGTAGGGTGTCAGAAGGTTGGAAGGACGAAAGCAGTCCTTTAATTAAGTTGTAAAATGACGACCCTTGAGACAGAATGGGCGATTGAAGGGAGATGGATGGTGAGAGTGAGTGGAAGAGTAATAGAGGAGAGCTTGTGAGAGAGAGAGAGAGAGAGACAAAATAGTAGTTATGAGAGATGGAGAGAGAGCGCGAGAGGCAAAGGAAGAAAGTGAGAGAGAAGTTGAACGATTTTCTGGATAACAGGAAAGACAGAAGGAGGTCACAGTGAAGTGAGAAGCCAACAACTTGAGATTGCAAACTTTGCTATGGAATGCTTTCCACACCAAACGATCCCCACCGAAGACTACTTTAAGATTTATGACATCAGCATTTTTGAATTTTCAATGATCTCCAATAAATCAGTCCTAAAAATTTCTCCAAACATTCACAAGGTCTTTGAAATCTTCGTAATCCTTAGCTCAAGAATCGTCTCAAATGAGGCCCTGAGCAACGCGATTTCGAAATCTTTTGCTCTTATATCGAGTCAAACACAGACGAACAAGGGAGACAGTGACAAAGAAAAGCAGTGAGGAAATGAAAAAGACGAATGAAAAAATGAATGAGAGACTGAATGAATCAATCAATGGAAGACTGAATGAATGTTTGAATGAAAAACTGAATGAATGTTTGAATGAAATCGGTTTTTGAATGAGTGCGTAAAAGGTCGATAAAGTGGGTGGGCGAGTGAGTGAGAAGGTGATATGGCTGTCAGATAAACATCTGGTCCTTTCGCAAATTACATACTCCCACCAACGCAGACTTACTTATGTGAGTACGCAGTAATAGTCGGAGAGGAATCAGAATCACACACTCACTTCTGGCCAAAGAAAGAAAGAAAGAAATCTTCACGCAGACCGACAGAATGGGAGATAGGAGAATAAGAAGGAATAAACGAATTTGTAGAGTTGGTGCATTATTCTGAGCAAGCGTTGTAGAAAGAGAGTGGGAGAGAGAGAGAGTTAGTAGTGAGTGATACTTTGATTAAGTTTGTTGCATTAACAACAGTAGTTAATAGTAACATCTAACGGTAATGATTAAATAAAAGTAAGCAACAACAACAATGAGGGACGAACAAACAATAAATCACCAACCAACAAATCTCCTCGCCCTCTCAAAAGACTTTCGCCATGCAAATGTTAAATTATTTACGGCTTCATTTTATCACACATTCCAACAACCAATCATTCTCTCGATATTACTTCAGATATCTATCTTCCTTTCTTTCTCCTTCTCTTTTTCTCTTCTTTCCCTTTCTCTCGCACTTTTGGTCTCTAATTTTATGTCTTGCTTATTTTTTCATGTTTTCGTAGTTACTTATATTGTTGATGTTAATATTTTTAATATTTCTATTGCCATTTGTTGTTCTTGTTGTCCTTCTTGTTGACAACATATTATGAATAAATGAGCTCAACACATACATTCATCGCTTCACAAGAACACGGAAAAATACACCCACAATCACTTCAACACTCCTACAATCACAACACTCATACATATACACATATGCGGGTGAGCTAAATTGAAATCGTTGTTATTACTTTTGTTGTTATTTACGGGCTCCTCGGGACACATAATTATTTATTACAGAATTTTTGGCGCTGATTTAGCCAAAGACCGTGAGCGGGGAGGAGCCAAAGGAAAGGAGAATTTTGCGAAAGTCCTTCCACACCGCACACCCACCATTCATAGGTCCATATTTTCCTCGAATTTCAAGCACGTTCCCATGTGTGGAAACGATTTCCTTTGTCTCCTCGAGCACTTTTTACCTTCCCAGAGAAATTTATTGTCACAGCTTGACTCGTGCGAAATTCACATGAAGAAAAGCTACGGAAAACGTTTTATTAGAGAAAATTTACTCAGAGAAATATTATTTTAAAAAATGTAAACACTGAACTTGGATTTGTTCGGAAATATTTTCTCATTTCATTTCATATTTCGTCCTATAAATTCACACTTTCCCGTGATTCCTGGTAAAATAACACAGCAACAACAACAATACACACTCCTACTCATACTCTCAACAATGCTCCCTCACACTCCGTCATACATATGGACAAAATCCAAAGCCAAAGAAAAATATGTCTGTGGAACTTCAAATCGTTTACGCGTCGACGGGGAGTTCGGTTTAAACAACGATCGACCTCTTTCTCTTCTCTCTCTTTCTTCCTCTTACTTTCTCTCTCTCCCTGTTTCTATCTCCCTATCTCTCTTTCGTTACCACTTCTCACACACCACGATCCTAAACCAGGGCATGTGGGAATCTCTATGAGCATCATTTCTCTTCCGGAGAAACAATAACAAAACCTCGCCGACGCCTCTCCACGGGGGCCCATAAAATGTCTCCCCATGCGATGGTGTCAGGGGGTTTGGGGCCGACTCTCTTTCTATCTCACTCACTATCTCTCCATCTTGTTCTCTTTGTTTTTATCACTCGCTTGATTTCGCACTGTGGAATTGAATATTTACACTCATTCATTTGTTTACTGCAGCCAGTGGTTTGATGTGGCGAGAGTGGTCGGCAGGCGAGCAGGTGGGAGGAGTGGGGCGTTTTGGAAAATTGGTAGGAGTGGGCGTGGTGCCGAAGAGAGACTGGATTTTGCGGAAACAGGACAGCGGATGGCGTGTGCGAATTCAACACCATTTAAATGGAAATTTCCTGTTTCAATTTATTAAGCGCTTCTTTCGATTGCAAATTGAAATCGAAGTTCGTTCGGAATGAGGACGACTCGACCGCATTGGGTGGGATGTGGAGAGAGAGAGATAGAGAGAAGGGTGGAGAAAGGGATATCGAGATAGTGATAGAGGTGGAAAGAGAGAGAGAATCATTGAAGAGTGATGTGAACAAGGTACGTGAAAGAAAAGTCATAGGCAACAAATTGAAAGGATGATGGTGAGTGAAATGAGTAATTTCAGAGATATAGAAAGGGATAAATTAAAAGGATTAAAGAGAAATTGAGATGGATTTTCTATGGACAGGATCACGCTGAGCCTAAAAATCATATTAAGAAGGATTCTTCGTCAGTTCTTGCTATTGTCAATGATGATTCGGTGAATAATGATATTCTTGTTGATGATGTTGTTATTGTTAATGATAATTTTGAATAATATGGTTCTGGGCCGATGAAAGTTGTTTTATACGAAATTAGATTAAAATTCGCGTCAGAAAAACGTAAATGGCGGACATTTACGTTTTTCTCGACTGCTTCGAATTTTTATTGAAAAATAATGAATAAAAAAAAAGAAAAATTAAAATCCATCGTTAATGGCGACAGATTTATTTATTTCGCAATTCATTCATTCAATTTCCCCTCCATTTTATCCCATCCCCGACCAATTCATCTCATCACAAAAAACGTGCCATGGCCTGTGTTAACCTGGCTTTTAAAAGCTTAAAAGATGTCTGGCGCCTCTTTTCAATCTCTCCTCGTCAGACTTCTCGTCTTGTCTCGCTTCATGTCTCATTCTCTCTTCTTGTCTCATCCCGCTTGTCTCATCTCATCCCATCTTCTTTTTTATTGGCGATGAATGAAGTCGGTTGCGGTTGTTGTTGCGGCGATGATAAAGCAATTATTTATTTACTCCTCATGCTTTTATTTCCTCTTCTCGCCTTCTCCACGTCTCATCGTTTTCCATTATCCATTCTCCTCTCCATCTCTTCTTTTATTTGTCACTTCCTCCCACCTTCTTCTCATCTCCTCTTAACCTGATTCTCATTCAATGTTTTGCTGACAATTGTGGACGTATGAAGTAGTCAGTAGTCAGGCCCCCTCCACAAACCACGCCCTCCAGTGTAAATTGTGTGAATATGTCAATATTACATGCGGCTTATAAATCACCACACTATAAAAGCATTAAAGAGATGACAGAAAAAGTGGTATAAAAAAGTGAAATGGATGAATGTAATGAATATGTGCGAAGAAGAATGAGAAAGAGAGTGATGAATATAAAGGGAGGAAAAGAAAGTGAGAAATAAAAGGGAAGGATAGAAAGCTCATTTCGTGTGTTTCAAATTCATATCTTGAGTGAACTAAAAATATTCAGCATACTTCATGGCCTTGGGAAGCTTGCAAAATAATTCATAATTAAAAAAAAAAATAATGAAACTTTGACAACAAGAAATAAAAAAAATGCATTAAAATATTATATATTAAATTAAATACACACACACGAACACACATACACACGTACTAACCACAATATAAACAATTGAAGTCATTATCGCGCGTTTCGATGCTTTCAAGTGTAAACAAAGGAAATCAGGAAAATGAAAACAGAAAAACTCAATGATGCTGTTGGTGTTCATTGGGTTGTTTGCTCTTATTGTTGTTGTCGTTTTTATTGTTGTTATTTTTGTTGTTGTCGTTCTTATTGTTGTTGTTATTTCTTGTTGTTCTTGTAACGGTTGCGCATTTCGTAAATTGGTAATATTAGAGAGCAATCGAAGAAAAACCCCGGAATGTTTTGTGGTTAAAAAAAAAAAACGAAGGAAGCGCTGAAAGAGAAGAGAATCGAATAAAAACAAATAAATTGGGAAGTTAATTGAAATGGCTCTGAGGCCACTTAGCGAACGCGACTCCCCAAAGATTCCCCGAAATCCCCCCATCAGCATTCGATTTCGAGGTTTTTCGTTGGAAATTCAAAAATAAACAAATTCAATTGCGAAATATGATGATTTCCCAATAGAAGAGAGTGGAAAATATTAAAAAAAAGAGCAATTAGATAAATTGGAGGATGAACGTGAAAGGATTACCAAGGGAAAATTGATCGACAATGGAGCTGTGAAAGTTCAATGGGCGAAAAAATTGAATTATTAATAAATAAAATAAAAATATTATTATTCGTAAAATTCTACAACAAACTTTTTAACACTCCAAAAGTTGATTTTTTACGAAATTCCATCACACAAATTCTCTTATCTCGTATTTATAGTGAGCAATCCATCATTTTTTTATCGTTCACCATCGAAAAAATCGTTTAACACTTTTATCTCGAAGACTTCAGTTCGTGGAATGCAAGCGATTTTGCATGAAACAGTAAAAAATACCGCTGAGATTTAAGCGAATTTTTGCTTGTTCTTCCGGCTAATGTTAGTGTTTTTTTTTTTCATTCATTGTTGCTCTTATCGTGGTTGTTGTTCCTATCATTATTGTTGTTCCCTTTATTATTGTTGTTCACTTCATTGATGTTGTTCCTTTCATTGTTGATTTACCTCACATTTTTATTCTTATTGGCATTGATGATTCTTCCTTTAGTTGTCGCTGTTGTTCCTAATTTGTATAACAACCGGAATCGGAAGTCTTTAGGCCTTGCATATATTTTTCATATATTTTTCCATAGGTGAATGCTTCGCCGTCACCATCGCCTTCCACATGATGTTTGCAGTCGGGAAGATTCGCTTGAATTCGATTTACATAAATTCGACACGCTCCAAAAATAAAACCTCGTTCCTTTGTATCGTTCGCTCGTTATTGAAACAATTTCTGATCATTTTCGCAACATCTTGGATGAAAATTACGACGTCCGGAAAATTGATCGAATTATGAAAATTTCAGAGATCAAACGATCAAATTGACAATTCACCTTGTCGTTCTCATTTTCTCTGTATCACCTCCTCTTTTACCTTTCAGCTTTCTATTAGATCTAGTTCTTTTTGATTAATCTTTCGGAATTTTTTCCTTCAACCACCTTTTCATTATTCTTATTTCACCTTTATTATTAATACTCCACCTTTATTCAATATACCTAAATTTCATTACTTTTAATCGACATTGATTGTTCTTATTCCACGTTCATTACTTTGTTCCTAACATTATTCTTTTCATATCTTTTTACTCCAATTCCCTTCTCCTAATCGTATTTCCCACTCTCTCTTAGTTTCGTTGTCTTCTTGATCTCTCTTTCTACCATGATATTTCTGCCCATGATTTTCTTTTCTTTATATTTTACAACCATCTCCTCTTCCTTTTCTTATGTGACCTCGTTTTTGGGTCGCTCTTGATCCTGGCATAGTTTTCGGGCGTTTAATCGCGTTTCGCCAGCTGCTGTTGTTGTTTCTACTACTTTTGATGTTGCTGCTTCTGCTGCTGTTTCTGCCACCCAGCAGCTTTGCACGTCACCAACACAAGCTTCGTGTTGCCAACCACCTCCATTTATGTGTCTGTTTGCGGAAGAAGAAGGCTTTTGGCGTGGCTAATTTTTCATTTTAAATGTGTTCTGTGTCCTCATCAACGTCGTCCTTGACGACCCGCATCCTTCCGTTCGCTTTTCAACCATTATCCGTTCGTTTATGCACGCACCTGTTTGTCATCCCTGGCCGTCTGTTTGTACTTCCGTCTTTCCTTCTAACCTTCTGTCCCTCCGTCCTTCTATTCCTCTGTCCTTCTATCCCGCCGTCCTTCTATCCCTTCGTTCATCTATCTTTCTGATATTCTTCTCTTTCCTTTGTCGCTGGCACGTTGCTAATCCTCGAGATTTTCCGGTTCAACATGGTGTGGGTTGCTCTCGAGTGGAAGTAGAGTGAGTTTTGTCTTAGTGTTCGCATATTAAAATGCATGTATTAGAATACGTATATCGGAATTGGTGTAATAAATTTGGTATAATAGAATTCGAGTATTTGATTTCGTGTACAAAAATTCGCTTAATTGAATTCGTGTTATATGATTCGAGTATTAAATTTTAGTATATGAATTTATTAGAATTTGAATTCGTGTATAGTGAGCTGTAAAGGCCAATAATTGTTTTTTTTTGTTGTTTGTTTGAAGAAACATAATATTTCTTAAACAAGACTAATTTAAGTGATGATTATTTTTCCCCGATGAGTTTAAAAAAATATGATCCCAAATTATTATTAATTTCCCAGTTTCACTTTGTCTAAAAATACACACATGATTTAATAATGTCGCATATACTAATTTATATATTTTATATATATCATTTACTTTGTCGTCATTGAAAGATATGTTATTTAAAATAGTATTAGACTTCTTTCGACATGGGAACTTTGGGTCCCTTCACGGTCCTTTCACCAGTTGGGTTTTCATTCCCTTCTACCAGTTGCCACTTTAACATGTTACTTTCGCCCAACTGAAACCTCAATTCCACTGCAGTCACGTTCACTTCCCCCTATATTCTCCTGCTCTTCTGATGCCACCCACCTTCCATCGTCTGTCGTTTGCCAGCCGTTACCATCGATGCTAACGATTATTAACGACCTCCATTTGAGCGCTCATTATTCGCTTATGGCCGACTACACAACTATTTCAGACTTCTTTCTCTCTAATATTCTCGTCTTTTCCTTCCCCCTTCACTTTTTTTCTCCTTTAGCTTTGCTCCATTTTGTGGCCAACAGCACAATGAACAGTCGTCTCGTCGTTCGGCGGAAATGAAGTTGTCACCAGCAAAAGACTGTTCATATCCGGTTCCAAACGTCTGAAGGCGCCTCGACCTGACTTCCGGGTTTCGGAGAGGTCGCAGAAGGGCAAGACATGAGTTAAAGGTGGTGAGTGAATGAATGAATGAGTGACGAACTGACTGATTGAGGAAGTTGTTAAACCATCTGATCGTAGAGTCGTCCTTCAAATGCAAATTGAAAGGAAGTTTGTTGTGGTCTATTTTGAACAAATAACATCTTCTTCATTATCCATTTTCAGCTCCAGGCTGTGATCCAACTGACCCGACTTTAAGTGATTTTAACGATCCTGCCGAGAGTTATTTAATTATCCAGTGCTCATTTAATGTTTTTTCCACTTTGAAAACTCTAAAAAAGCACTCAACCTTTCTCACACACTTATAATTTTTCGGATCGCAATGCGTAAAAAAGGGTCGTCCTTTTGTTGATCATCATCGCTGGTCCTTTTTGCCTTCATCCCCTCATTTCATCACTGTCCTCGTTCCTTCGTCCTGAACCTTCTACCGTCATCCTTTTTAAATTGCTTATTACCGTAAATTGAGATTTTAATGTCTGCTTTAATTGATTGAAAAGAACAAGTCTCTGGACTCTGGACGGCATGGCGAGAAACAAAGAAAAACTGCTGCCGGAAAAATGGCGGCCGGAAGTGGTCAGCAGTTGACCGTTCATGCGGTCATCTTGAGCCGTTCAGAACTTTTGTTTTCAACGTTGTTTAAGAGGCCTTTCTGTGCTCTCGATGTTATTAGTCGAATTTTTCTGTTTTTTTTTTCGTATGAAGTTTTTTGGGCTACAAGAAAAAAATAACAAAAGCGAACAAAATATAAAAATAACAACAAAGGAAAAACATGAAGCAGTCACTTGAGCTAATATCACACAATCTCCTAACGCACACTATGGTACACTGTCACACAGTGGGTCGGGGGCGGAGAAGTAATTCAAATATTTGGCGATCGAGGTTAAATTTCAAACGCAAACACATTGAGGCCAATAAAATAATGGCCAAAAAGGCTGTAGGGCTTATAGCAATATAATGACACAGACACACACACACTGACCCACATCAATTGGCAACGACACCTACATTGATCCCAACACCAACATCGACCTCAACTTCAATATTATCGATTATACAAAAACAGCGGAAAAATATGTAAACAAAAACAATGGAAAGTAAACATAAGCACAACAATGTAGAATTACAAAAGCAACAAAGTCAAATAATGACAAAAACAATCCAGAACTATGAAAATAAAGTATAAAGTATAATAACAACGAAAAAAGTACAATAACAAAAATACACAAGGCAAAATAACAAAATTAAACGACAGCAACAAAATCTTAAACTGCTACAAGAACAAAATTTTAAACTACTACAATAATAAGAACAAATAATTTCTATCATCTCTAATGGTGGGAAAAAGAAGGAAAACTCGTTTGAAGCAAAAATTGCAGAATGCATCATGGTAAGACCAGCTGTTGTTTCAATCGGCACAAGGAGACAAAAGAGAAGGAGGTGATGAAGAGATAGAGGATCTAACAAAGATATGCTTTTAACCCATTCTGGTTGTTTTCATTGTTGCAGTAGTTGTGACTATTATCTTTGTTATTGTAACTGTTATCTTTGTTATTGTAACTGTTGTCCTTGTTCTTGTTGCTTTTGTTCTTGCCGCTGTTATTGCATTGTGTCTCATCCCAATGTATCGCTCTGTGAACGAAATTCCGCCACAGTTTGCTGACATGTCCTGCATTCCCGCTGACATGCAGACATGTACATATCTACTCTGTACGTTTGTTTGTATGGTCACATGCATGTTTCCAAAATTGATTTTTCCGCCAACCGAAGAGGATTTTGTACGATGTCGCGAACTCAACCCGACCCCTTTCGGCCATGTTCTATTGAAATTGATGCGATCAAAGAAAAGCGCGGGTCCTTCCATTTATGTTATTGTTATTTTTCCTACAGTTGTTGTTATTTCTGAAACCATATTCTTGTCATGGATACAGAGTTGTTGTTGTTTTTATTATTATTGGCGATCGCTTGCAATTTGCACGATGAGCAGCGAATCGCATTCATCGCAACGAAAGGAGACGCGGGCACCGCGATGACAGACAGAGGACGAAGGAAAATACGGTGAAGGACGAGAGGGATGAGGGAGAAGGAGAGGAGTATCAGAGTTGATTGTGAGAATTTGCTGTCTGTGCTTGCTTTACTAGCTGAGAGAGAACTTTTCTCCCGGCTCCTGCTTCGATTAAATCGCTTTTCCATCAATCTAACTTTGCTGGAGTTATTTCAGTTGTTGGCCTATTTGTTCTGTTTGTTTTTGTGATCCAGATTGTTTTTGCGTTCACGATTGTTGTTATAGTCGTGGTTTTCGTTATTGTGTTTGTTGTTCTTTGGTATATTTTTTTTTGTGTTATTCTTTCTTGTTTTTGTTATTCTTTCTTGTTTTTGTTATTCATTCTTTTTTGTTATTCTTTATTTTTTGTTATTCTTTCTTGTTTTTGTTATTCTTTATTTTTTGTTTGTTCTTTGTTACTCTTTTTTGTTATTTTGTCCCACACCCATCCGAGCTATTTATCTGTCTTCTTTCTCTTCGTCCTCCTAAGTTCTCCCATTCCTTCTGATCCTTTCTGCTCCACCAGGGATCGACTTATTCCAGGTCCCGAAATAATGCATAAGAAATGCCACCGTCAGCAAGTCAGAGATCGTGATGATGACGTTATTCTCATACAATTAAGTTCATGCAATTAAGTTTACGAGATATAATATTCTGCTGATAAAGATGACGACGATGATAATGACGATTATGAAAGAGTTGGATCTGAAGCGCCTAAATCTATGTACTAAAATATTATTCCCTCTGAGTCGAGGCGTAGCGAACGATGACAGCACTCGTTTTCCGGCCATTCAGCAGAGTTTAAGAGAGATGTTTTGATGATTGTTGTAGCTAATCATTATCCTTGTTTTTGCCGCTAGCCATTATCTTTGTTGTTATAGCTAGTCATCATCATCGTTGCTTCTGTTGTTTTTGCATCAAACAAACATCGATTAACCCCAGCAACACGTAGTAAATTTTTATTGAATAGGACTTTTGGGAATCGTTTGCATTCCTCTTCTTCTACTCTTTCTCCCTTTGATTATTTAACTTCGTTGTTTTTATTCGTTTCGCTTCTTCGCTTCCTTCGACTCTTTGGTCTTTTTTGCCTATTTCACTTCCTTCGCTTCCATTGCTTCATTCACTTCCTTTGCTCGGCTCCTGCTGCAAGGTCCGAGTCTCGTCCATTGTTGCCTGACCCCAGCCGCAATTCATTTATCTTCACCATGGCGCTGACACCGCTTTTCTCGACGCCCCCACCGACCAATCGTCGTCCTCCAACGCCATCGCATCCCCAGCCTTTACCTTCTTCGCCACTTCCGCCGTCTCTTCCTCCCTCAATCTAGTCCTCGACACCGCCGCCCACTGGAGCCCACCTCGATCGCTGTGGCCATCATGGTCGGCATGTCAATTAATAACGGTGTTCGCAGCAATAACTCGCCCCTTGATGCTACCAGACTGCCAGGACGAAGCGAAGACTCCAGGCCCCGCCAACAAGGAGGACATCAGTAGCAAACGATGGTGAGGTGTTTGGAATGAGAGGAGTGGAGAAAGAGGTGTTTGACAAGAGGCATTTAGAGAGAATATAGAGATGATGGTCGAGGAACGATGAAGCATTGGACTTGGATCGTATATCGTATCGACACCAGAGAACGACGGGAAGTTGCTAATGTTAGGCCAGTGATTTAGCGCTCAGAGGTCGTCTGTTGTGGAGCGTGAGTCTGTCTCTCGATATGTTGTACTCTCTGTTAATGCGAGTCGTTGGGTGTTGTCGGAAAGTGAAAATGTGTCCCACATTCGAGATCATAGTCAAGCTTTCCCTAGTAAACCTACTGAAATGTTTCAACGAGCATTTGCATCGCATCGAGATTGAAGGAGATCATCCAAAGAGTCTGGTGAGTGAAGGGTGAGAGGAGAACGTGAAAGCAGAAAGGGACAATGGAGAAGGGAGAGGAGAAAAAAGAATTAACTTAGAGTCTGAAGGAGGGTGGGAACATTACTTGAAGCTTTCGATGGCGGGCGTATGAGTAACATTTATTTATATAAGATACAGTTTCAAATGATCGAACGAAGTATTTTTAAAATCTTTAATAAATCTTTTCTTATATTCAGATTTTAATTTTCTCCCGTGTTTTTCTCTTATGTTTTCTTCCTGTTACTCTTGTGTTTTCCTCATATTTCTTTTATGTTTTCCTCATGTTTTTCTCACATTTTCCTCACGAAAACCTTTCCTTCATCCTTTGCTCGCGCTTTTTTTTGGCTTCCCCTCCTTCTCTATTCCATAATTTCGCTTTTCCTTCTTTTTTATTCTCTTTGTTTTCGTCTTTCTTTCCCCTTCTTCGCCTTCCTTAAGCCTCCAAAGTGTGGCCTAAAAATAATTCCAACAAACTCCCTAATGAATTTTTAACGACGCTCTGCAAGCAAAACTCCGCAACCTTCACCTTCCCATCGACCATGTCAACAACAGTCGTCTCTTTACCTCCCTTCCTTCCCTCTCCTGCCACCCTCTCTTTAAGCCTCTTCTCTCTCTCGCTCTCTCCTCTTCCCACTAAGACAGAAGTTTTTCGCAGGTAATCCAAGGTATATCCTGCGGTGATCCTGTTAATAAGCGAACACATGAAATCCAGCAGAAGAGGGAACGAGATGAAGTTAGTGGTGAGTGAGAGAAGGCGAAAGATGAGCTGCTTATGCTGTCAACTGCACACACTCACGCCAACACACATGAGACGATGTTGATGAAAGAAAGGGAGGGAGGAAAAAAGACGCAGACTCTCAAATAAATTGACTTACATTTCATTTTCGTAATCAGAACGTGGCCTGTGGTAGATTATGGGGCGACTTCGTGGGGATGGAGAGATCAAAGAATGCGAAAAAAGAAGAAAATTTTAGAAGGCGAGACAGAGGGAGAAGGAAATACAGAAAGGAGAATGGAGGGAGACAGCGAATGGTGTCGGAGCGTTAAGAGCTTTGTAATACAAACTAATTATTTTTGAATCTCGTTACTTTTGATAGACAGAGGAGAGTGAGGAATTTGTGGGATTTTTGTTGGGTTTTTATGGGATTTTTTTTCTTTAGATTTTTGTGAGGTTTTTCTGGAGAAATTTGTGATAATAAAAAAAAAAAACAATTTGAAAAACCAGTGGCATTCAATGCACTTCAATTAACGAGATTCCGAAATGAACCCTAAACCTTTTCATACTCTAGATACGTTGTCCTTCTGTGTGTTTTTGCTAATGCCTTGAAATATTTATAAACGCTTTGGGGATTCGCAGAATTTGCGGTTAGCCGCCACATTCTCTCGGTGGTGGACCACCTGATTTCACATACGACCCCTACAACCGCAACTCAAATGATCCTCTCGCTCAAACTAATTGCCACACAAAATCCACGTCGTCCCTTGAGCCAAAAATCCCGCCAAGGATTCATGAGCATGTGAAGTTTATCGCACACAGTTTAAGTTCATCTTCAAAAGAGAGATTGAAAGTGAGAGAATCAGAGAGAAACAGAGTGATGAACGGATCCTTGAAAATATGAAAAAAAAATATACGGTCGGTTCGAATCCCAACCATCCCAAGCCCCAATCCATGACCGTATTCAAATCTCGTCCTCGTTAATGAAGCTCGAAATCACTTGCCAAACAATCGACAATCGAGTCCTTGAACCAAACTCTTGTGCTCGATTTAATCACGAATATTTCACTCGCAGGTGGTGGTTTTTGTAATTTACAAACAAGTAATCTTTTCTCTTGCTTTGCTCTAGTAGAAACTTTGTTCATTTCTCCTCAGACTTTCAACATTATTTCTCTCTCCTCACATTCTGCGATGACGCCAAAGCTTCACCTTCTCCTCACTCTATTCTCGGCATCAGCTTAAATCACAAAATGCAATTAAAAAACGAAACTAATTCCGATGTTTTCTTCTGTGGCTGAAGCGGCGAGAGGCGGGGCGAACGAAACGTGGTGCGATTTTCAACACCTGAGGATCCGTGAGGAAGGCGACTTCGAATCTGAGAACGGGATGTGGATGAAAATCTGAGGAGGGTGGAAGGGGGCGATAAGTGATGGGGATCAGAAAGGATACAGAGAGGTGGAGGATCGAGGGAATCCTTTGATTTATCAGCTTATATGTGTGTATGTGAGGGATAAAGAGAGAGAGAAGACTTTGCCACTGGAATAGACGATAACCCAGCAGGTGTCTTCACCGCGAAATTCTATTACTCCACCTCTTAGAACATAGCCACAAGTTGGTTGTAGAGTGAGAAATGCTTCAGGAAATTTCAGTAGAATTATAGAATTAGCATCAGATGGAAATTTTTGTTAATTTTCTCCAATTAATTTGTTCATATATGAAAATCTTGTGAATCAGAAAATTTTATCCAGAAAAATAGGAAATTGTACTTACTTTTTTTTTTGATTGGCGAAACTGAAATAAAAGAGAAAATCTTATTATTTTATTCAATTATTAAAATTTCAACTGAAGATTTCAACAAATAGTTTGAAATAGAAATATAATGTTTATTCAATTAAAAAATCTTAAAAAAAAATATTGAAATATTTTAGTAGGGAAGAAGTTCATATTTCAAACATTTGAAGAAATTCTAAGCAAGAATTTAAATTTCTATTATATTTCAATAAATTTTCTAATTTTTTTTTCGAATTTTTCAATTATTTCAAATATTTTAAATATTTCAGAAATATAGATTTATGTTCGTGCTTCAAGAATTTTTTCGAACGATCCTTTGTTTCAATTTTCCGAAGTGATCGATTTCGTTCATTTAAACGCCACAGCACCCAGAGGACCCCGAACGAATACAGACGTTTCCATATTTGTGTATTTTTCTCTATCTCTCCGTCTCTCTTTTTTCCTCTGGTTCTCTTTATTTTTCGTCGTCATCGCCACTTTGGATAAAATTTTGTTTTGTTGTAGAAATGTTTGCAAATTTCATGAGGCGCCCAACAAGCATGTAAATGTGTAAGAATGTGTGTTTGCTTGTGTGTGTGAGTCATTGACTGTTTGGTTCCAGTGTTTGTTTGAGTCCTTGGAAGACTTTTTGAAATGGGAAAAGAAACAAAAAAAAAACAGGAAAACAAAAAAAAAAGGAGAATAATAAAAGGGAGAACAGAGAAGAACACAAAAGAGAAGAACACAAAATGTTTGCATACATTTGGGGGCTCCAAATCCTCCTCCACACCTCACCACGCCTCGATTTCCCTGATGACTCTGCCCAAAATTTCTGATGTTCAGTCGTTCCTCGTCTCACTCTCCTCCCAAGACGTTAGTCGAATCGAGCAGTGAAAGGCGTTGCTCGGTTGCTCTTTAATTTGCATTTTAAATACGACTCTTTTTTCTTATTGTCCTCTTCGTCTTTTCGGTTTTTTTTTTGTTATTTTTCTTGTCTTTTTCTTTGTTATTTTTCTTGTCTTTTTTTGTTATTTTTCTAGTCTTTCTTATTCTTTTTCTTATCTTTTTTTATTATTTTTCATGTTTTTTGTTGTCTTTTTCTTCGCCGTCCCATTTCTCATTTTATTGTCTTATTATTCTTTTTCGTTCTCTTTCTCATTCTTTTTGCTATTCTCTATTTCCTTTTACTACTTCTACTCCTTATACCCCTCCTCTTCACGAGGTTCCCCTTTTCTCCTTCACTACCATCGACATCGGTTTCCACTTCGGGAGTCGCCTAAATTTTTAAACATCACTCGTGTCCATTTCCACTCGTAGTCATAGGAAGTGAATGGAGTGAGAGAGTGAAAGAGAGCGATTGGAGACCAGCGAAGGGATTTGGTTACAGGTCAGTGAAGAAACATGTGGCGATGGAATACCATGGGGATGGAGCTGTAGGAACAAGTCAGATGGAGATTCTGAAGTTTATTGCGCAGTCCGTGAATAATTGAACATTTCACTATTTT